>CM042168.1:75412889-75417889 GCA_023376005.1 Doryteuthis pealeii
AAAAAAACAAAATGCCTTTGGCATAAAATAACCCAACAAGGGTTGACATGTCATAAAATCCAACCAACCAACCTAGTTCTTCACATTATACCAAGGGGGGGATCTTTTAGTGCTTAAAGGTCATGTGGAGATTCTATTAATAAGGATGCATTCAAATTTTTAGTGTGTTTACAACCAACAAAATGTCTTCAGCATAAAATAACCCAACAGGGGTTGACGTAAAAATGCTGTAAAATTCAACCAGGCTTTTTATTAAAGTCCAAGTGATGCAACCATATTAGGTTATTATTATTATTATATTATTATTATGATGGCTGGTTAACTCCATCAGTTTGTACCCACCTAGGAATCGCAAGGTTCCTGGTTCGATAACGGTCACCGCCCACTCAGCACATAAGTAGAAAAGATTGTGTAATCTGATCTGTGCGGTAAAGTGGGGAGCCAATGGTAGGTGTGGCGCTCCACCTCAAACAAAAAAAAACAATCTCCCTGGTTTAGCTCTAGCAAAAAGGGGATAGACTCCCTCACTGTCCAGCTGTTACTTGCAATAGGCCATTCCCTATACCAACTTAACTTACAACCAACAAAATGACTTTGACATAAAATAAACCAACAAGGGTTGACATGCTGTGAAATCCAACCAACCAACCGGGTTTTTCATTTAAAGTTCAGGAGGTGCAACCATAGAAACACGGCTACAAATAATTACAAATTATTATATTAGCAGATAAGGGGTCGGCTTAGCTCAGTTGATAGAGCACCCACCTCAGAATTGCAAGGTTCTGAGTTCGATACCGGTCCAACAAACTAACTCAGTGTATGAGTAGCAGATTGTATAATCTGATCTGTGCGGTAGATGTGGCGCTCCACCTCAGCAAAAATACTCCCTCTGGTCTAGCACTAGCAAAAAAGGGGGATAGACTCCCTCGCTGTCTGGCTAACAACAACAATAGGCCACTCCGACAACTTTTTTTATTAGCAGATACATTAAAATCTTAACAAAACAACCCTTATGCAGGGGTTGCAGTGAGCATATTCTAAGCCCCGCCAACAGGGCTTAGGATATATGAAGGAATGACTCATTGTTATTTTGATTAGATCATAATAGTCCTAAGTAGACAAAGGAAAAAGTTAGGCCAGACCCTCATCACTATGATTGAAATTAAATAATTATCCACATTGTTAGATTTTTTTTGTTTTCTCTTCACTTCAGACACTGAATGTAAGCCAGTAAATGCTTTTTTAATATATAAGTTATAAAAGTCTGGAGAGAAACAATGGTTAAAAATACCAGATTTAAAATAAGGAAAATGCATTAAAAAAAAAATTTTTTTAAAAACTAGCAATAAACATCTTTTTAAATTTTATTTATTTTTGGTTTTAACTCTGATTTTTAAATTGTTTTCGCATACATTATATATATAATATTTGTGTGTGTGTGTGTATACATACATATATAGATATAGATATATATATGGAATAAAATTATATCAACCAATCTATATTATATATAGAAATGTGTGTATGTATGTATGTATGTATATGTGAGAAGAAAAATGTGTATGTATATATATATAATATATATATATATATATATATAATATGAGAAAAAATGTGTTTTCTAACTCTATAGCAAATAAATATATATATATATATATATATACACATGGAATAAAGTTATATCAACCAATTTAAGGTGCATATATATATATAAATATATATATTTGGGAGAATAAGTGCTTAATTGAAGTCATACCTAATTGAAATTTAATTATTTGATAATTAATAAATTAGGCGAGCATATCTGTTTAAATGTAAAGGCGTAAACAAATCGAGAAAAATGTCGGCTATCGCCATCTCAAACAGACTATAAAACCTGTTTGCTTACTTTCATATATATATATATATATATTATTATATATATATATATATATATATATATATATGAATGCGTGTGTATATATGCTGCTATAGTCAGCAAAAATCAGGGAATTATCCGATTATGTATATATGGAATATAGTTATATCAGCCAATCTCAGCTGCATATATAAAGTGTGTGTGTTTTCTAACTATCAAAAAATGACTAACAAACATCAAGAATACCAATTACTCATTCTCTCCTTATTTCTTTCATTACTTGCACAAATTTCTAAGCTTGTATTACAGGATGGTTATATATATAACTCTTTTTTTTTGTCTTGTCACTTTTTTGTCTGTCTGGACACCCTAGAAGCCAACCTTGAAATGTATCTCTTTTTTTCATTCACTTCCTGTTTCTATGGTTACAATCCTATACTGTTAAAAATATATATTTTTTTTAATTTTTAAAAAAATTTTTTGTTTTTGTTTGAATTTATATATATTCAGCTCTTTGGGGGTTTTTGTGATGTGCTTGTCCATAAGTGAATTGAGACCCATCTGATGAGACGAAAATTTGGGGAGCTGGTTTAAATCAACTTAGATTTATATGGGCCCCAATTTTCGTCGAAATAAATTTATGGGATTACGGTGTTGAGTTCTTCCTTCCTTTATTGATATATAGTCAGATCTTTGCCCTGAAGAGCTACTATGCGAAACTATTAGTAGGTATATCTGACTCAATAGGTTTAACTTTATTATTTGCTCTACTTACCCCCAAAAAGTGAGGTCCTGGATATGACACTAAAGTTCATCTGATTGTGAGGAGATACTAAGAGGGCGGATCTGGAACCATGTAACTGGTCACCCATCTAAAATCCACACATGCAATGATGCCTCAGCTCTGTGCAGGCACTGGGTGCCGTCTAGAGGACTTACCAAGAGTGATATCGGATAGGGTTGGATGATGAGAGAGAGTCAAAGGAACCTATGCTGTCGGCATGTTTTTAATACTGTGTGCAAAAAAATCTTAAACAACTCTACAACTATCAGCCAAACAGCGAGGGAGTCTATCCCCTTTTCACTAGCGCTAGGAGATTGTTTTTCGGCATCTGCAGTGGTGAAACAACTCTACAAAAAATGTAAATATAAATGTTCAATGAATCAGTCAGTCATTGTCAGGGTGGCGTAATGTCGGTATCAGCCAAACAGCGAGGGAGTCTATCCCTTTTCACTAGCGCTAGATCAAGGATACTGTCATAGGTTAGGTTGGCTCGATGTCATCGATACCTTTCGGTGGCTAATTTGACTCATCAATAGACGCCGGACTTAGAGATGAGGAGCAGTAGTTTCCTGACTGAACTGTTTTATCCTGGCCGTTGGCTCGCTTTTGAGCTCATCCGCCCAGCATCATGTAAGGTACAGACGTACATTGACCAACTATGTGAAGACTCTGGATGCTGCACAGATGACCTCACAGGGGCCATGAGTAATAGGGAAGGTTGGCGAAAGATTGTCATGGATATCCGCGCTGCGCGCGCGCGACATCTTATTATAATGGAGATTGTGTGCTTTTTTTTTTGTCTGTAACCGAAACTATATCACTACTCAAGTTACAATTCCCTTAGTTATTGACATCACATTCTCAATGATTTTATTTTTATTTTAACCTCTATTATTAATAAAATTGTTATACATTATTAATACTGTTAACCATATCTACATACTAACAACATGCAATTATATTTATATATACAACAAAATAGCGGGTTACAGTGTGAAGAGGAAGGCTAATTTGCATATTGATATAAAAAAATCGAATTTAATAAATATGTGCTTAGTATTATTGATTTCTAACTGTTTGGTTTTATTTTAATGAATATAAGCAAAAATCTCTTCAATGAATCTTAAATGAAATCCATTAACAAGAAAAGATAAGTGTCATTTTATTATTTACTTCCTCTTTTAACTAAAATACTTAAATTAGAAAAAATAACAATGAAAGACGAGAGTGATGGAAGAGTAAGTTTCAGTTGTTCTATATTTCGATTATACCCCCCTCTGTTTCAAATATTTTTATCTGCATTCTTATGATATTCTTGATGATATCAAGGAGATTGTTTTTCAGCATCTTCGGTGGTGAACACAATTCCCTAACTTCTAGGCATAAAATAACTCTAGACATGTTGACATGCCGTTAAAAATCAATCAATCAATCAATCAAATGCATCCAGTGAATTATATTGATAGAAAAATCAGAAATTTGTTGGGTAAAAAATGTTTCAGCCAAAACATTAATTCATTAGAGACGCTTACAACTTTAGATTTTCACATGGTGCGTTGGGCCCTCGGGCATTGCCTAATTGCCCAATCACTCAGTCTCACTCCCAAGAGTGAAGGATTCTAATTAGTATTTCATCGTTATCTCTGTTATGTCAACAATTTGGGTGATTAAAACGTGATGGTCAGTGGAAGTGAAGCGCTCATAAAAACGATACATTCACTTGCAATTTGCTTTATTCTCTAACTTAGATAATTTAGATTCATTGCTCTAATAAAAAATTTTTTTGGTAATATGAATATTAGCTACATAAATGAGAGTAACCTCCCCTTGTTTATTTCACTTTGAGGAAGCCAGTTAAAGTCAGATTGAAACATTAAATATTTAAACATTAATCGACAATCCTCAAAATAGTTCATGTTCTTTATGTCTGATTGGTCATGGTTAATGGAAAATTTTTTTGGGTAATATGAATATTAGCTACATAAATGAGAGTAACCTCCCCTTGTTTATTTCACTTTGAGGAAGCCAGTTAAAGTCAGATTGAAACATTAAATATTCAAACATGAATTGACAATCCTCAAAATAGTTCATGTTCTTTATGTCTGATTGGTCATGGTTAATGGAATGAGATCAATCTACGACAATGGATTAATTAAAGGGTTCGGTTTCCGTGAAGGCTTCTGATTACAAGAAGGTTCCCAAGTTCGACAAGAAACACCTGAAGAAGACTGGAGGGCATATCAGCCGAAACATGTAAATAACAATAAAGTTGAAGAAAACAGTTTAAAAAAATCTGAATAATACACAATATATTTATACATATTCGCAGAAATTGTTCTTAACAACAATTAAGTTCAT
>CM042168.1:75422889-75425389 GCA_023376005.1 Doryteuthis pealeii
GAACATTTATTTGCATGGATGGGAAATTGTCTGCTGACCATGAATAAATGAGCCAATCAAAAGCTAAGGTGAAAATATTATTTTTTATTATTATTTATTATTATTATTATCATTATTATTTTTTTTATCATCATTATTATTTTATTATTATTATAATTTTTATTATTATTATTTTTTTATTATTATTATTATTATTTTTTTTTTTTTATTATTATTATTTTATTATTATTTTTTATTATTATAATTTTTTTTATTATTTTTTTAAATTATTTTTGATCATTATTATAATTTTTTATTATTATTATTTTTATTATTTTTTATCATATTTTTTTAAAATTATTTCTTATATCATTATTATTATTTTTTTAAATTATTTTTTATATTATTATAGAGTATTCCACTGGAGGCTGAGTGACAACAAGTCTCCTCAGGTCTCCAGGACTCTGAGTATTCTAGCCAATTGCAGCAGTGCAGTAGTCTGGATGGTCTCAATTCTTCCTCTGATTTCCAGATCCTTCAGACTTTTTTCCCAAGTTTAGTGGGACCAAGTGCACCAACTACAATGGGTATCAATTTCACTCTAATATTCATAGCTTTTACAATTCTCTGGCAAGGTCCAGGTATTTATCCATCTTTTCATTTTCCTTCAACTTCACCCTGTGATCTGCTGAAACTGCAAAGTCCACCAATCCATTATCATTATCATCATCTATATATTAATACTCATGTTCCTTATTTTTATGACTGTTATCTTGCAAACACCCTCTGGTTAAAAATGACACTGTCCAAATTGTCCAAGATGAAATGCAAAAATGTAAATTCTGATTATCTGGTGTTGCTTATCCAGCGAATTCTTATTTCTTATGAGTGTTGTCACCTCAGCTAAATAATGAAAGAAGATATGTTACACAGAAAAACCCTATTGATCGATTGATTTTAATGGCATATCACTCCGTCTGGGGTTATATCATGCCTAGCGGTTAGGAAGTAATATATATTGTGTATCTATATATTCTATGGTATAATTTTATTTCCCTCAAAAAGGACAGAATGTCTTCTATGTTGACATTTTCAAATAGATCTTTCATATTGTTTGCATCAAAAGAACGGTTTCTGATGTGAGCAAGAAACACGCATTCCATGAATAAGTGTTTAACAATCAAACGTGTTTGACATGTTTCACATTGTGGTTGTTGTTCTTGTTTGAGTATATAGGAGTGTGTTAGTCTTGTATGACCAATGCATGATCGGGACACAATGACTTGTTCCTTTCTGCACTTCCAGTTTCTCAGAATGAGATAATAAATGAGAGAGAGAGAGAGAGAGAGAGAGAGAGAGAGAGAGAGAAGTACAAGCAAAAAAAAAAAAAAGAATTAAACTCAAATGGGGTAAAATGGAGTTTAAAATTGATATTATCTTCTGGAAAACTTTTGACAAACACTCATACAAAAAGTGAATAAAAAGTTTTGCATCAGCATCACAGAGACGTAATGCAAACAAAGTTCAAGGAAATTCAGTAATTTATGAGGAAGTGCGTCCCGGTCTCCTTCCTCAAAAATTGCTACCCGGTGACTATTAAAATAACAACCCCAGCTCGTCGTAATTCTTGTTTAGATATGAAGATGGATATATAGTTTGGAATAGACTGAGATAGATAGATAGATAAACAAACAAAATAATATAGATAGATATTTTCGACAAGTAAATGTATTGGGGGGGGGGTCGCGTCTTTTAGTTGTAATTCTTGTTTGTTTAATGTCTTGTTTTTAGTTTAAATAAACATGAATAAAAAAAATCTTAGTATTTAAAGTAATATAGATAAATATGAACAAATTGAGATAGATAGATATGAAGATGGATAGTTTGAATAGACTGAGCTGGGTCGTTATTTTAATAGTCACCAGGTAGCAATTTTTGAGGCAGGGGACCGGGACGCACTTTCTTATAAATTACCGGAAATTCAACCAAAAATATGTCCTTTCAAAGCAGAGACACACTGAAGAGGCTGATACAAAAAGATTAACAGGAGAAAATGGAATCGGGCAATTATTGAAGTTAGTCAGTCTACTGTTGGTTGGTTGGGTTTTACAGCATGTCAAGGGGCTGGGGCTTGCCATAAGGGCAATAGGGTTGGGACTATCATATAGATGCTAGGGCTAGTCTACTGTTGGTTTGAACAACAGCAACTGGCTAAGCACAACTGAAGCAGTGTCCAAGACCATTGGTATTTATGGAAATCAAGAATAGTCCATTCATGTATTTGGGTGATTCCATTCCATTCCTTGAGTTCTGATTGTCTGTTTGGTTTCTATGATGTTGTGGAGTTTCATAAATACACTGGCATTCTGCAGTAGGATTGCAGCAAGATAGGTTCATATTCAGTTACGCCTGCTTGTTGCTGTGTCTTACCAATTCGACAGTAATTGAAATTTAGTTTGATTATTCTACAGCAAGGTAAATTAAAACAAATGAAGGAGAGCGAGGGAAAAAAAAATCTAAA
>CM042168.1:75430389-75462889 GCA_023376005.1 Doryteuthis pealeii
TGAATTTGACCGGCTAAGATGGGGGTGCATCTTATATGCTGTCAAATACGGTATGTAGTTTTAAGTAATCCTATCTAATACTAATATTTTGTACACAATTACACTTAGCTGTTGTATATATATATATATATATAATATATATATAGTAGGTCCGGTTTAGATCTCTTGGTAGAGTGTTCAGCAAGGGATCACAAAGTTCCTGGTTTGATACCAGCCCTTGCCAACTCAATGTATGAGTAGCACAGGGATCTGTGCGGTAAAGTGAGAAGCTGATGATAGGTGTGGCAATCCACCTCAGACGCTAAAATAATCTCCTTGGTCTAGCACTAGTAAAAAGAGGATAGACTCTCGCTGTATGGCTGATACCGACTTTAGGCTACCCCAACAACTTTACTTATATATCTCCAATATTCCAGATGAAGTAGTGGTGAGAATATTTCTATTGAGGACCTTTATCCGCCATATACTTAAAATGCATATGTTACATAATTGTTAATACCCTAACACTTATTTACAGTAGTGTAGAAACCAAAATGTCTTATAATTTGCAGCCGGCGGCCTTGAAGGATTGAGTGACTCGGCTTGACCTCAGTCTGATCCTCCTTCTGGGGGATACCGTGAGAATCGGTGGAGAAGATCCTCTTCCGGTTTAGATTAGAAAGAGAGTCGAGTTCAGATCGGCCAAACCACGAAGGTGGTAAGTTGTGTTATGTGCACGGCCGACTCAATCTGCGCAGGTAGTCTGGTGGGGATTTCGGAATAAAATATGATATAATGCAAATCAAAGTCTTCGGTAGTTTTTAGATAATAACCCATGACACAGGGCTTCTGATAAAAGAAATCCCCAATGGAAGACCAGACACGAAGTCCTCAAGACGAAGTCCAGATGCTAGAAGAAGAACGTAAGATACCAAAGATGAGCAGAAGAATAATAGAAGTAAAGAGAGTATACAACTCATATATACATATTTTATTTTAACAATTTTTCAGATTTACTAAAACAAACAATTTCTGGGATTGGTGTTTCATCATCACAATTTTAATGGGAACGCTATTGTTGCGTGGCGTTTCGGTTTACATTTTCTTACATTTTGAGTGTCGACAGGATCCTTTAAAGATCATAAACAAAGGCTCACAAGATCTTGCTTGTTTTCACAATTTTCTTTTCATATGATCTATTACTATTAGCCCTGTTGATGGTTTGAATAAAACCGAAACACTTTAGTGTCAGCTTCAAAATGTCAATCTTTGACATCTTCTTGTTTTTTAAACTTTATATATGTATATAAGATTCTTTTTTCGAACATTTCAGAAATTTTCCGTATTTTTAAGTGCTTTGATTTAAAACACCAAAGAATTTACTCTGATGAAGGCCGTTATTCCTTGTATACTAAAAAATTTTTTTTAAATAATAAATAGAGTAAATATGTACATGGATAAATTCCTGGCCGAAACACGTGTTAGTAAAATAAAATAAAAATAAAATCTATTTTATCTGTTCAGCATTTTCTTCCTTTATTTTTCATTTCAACATACCGTCGGATTCGCTTCCATTTTCAATTTACACACACACACATATATATATATATATATATATATATATATACACATACATACATACATACACCCATAGACATATATGAAGATTCTTTCAAGTCCTCAGGATAGCTCAATGTATGATAATTATATAATTTTATACAGAGCAATATTTACACTTTCATATAAGCGAAAATAGACTGGTTTTAAGTTTTTCACTTGTATGTATGTATGTATGTATGGATATCTGAGACCAAAATATTCAGGTCAGTGTATACAATAAAATAGCACTCAGCATAAAATAGCAGTCTTATGGTTTCCAAGCGTTAAAAAATAAAGTTTTTTTTTTTTTTTGAACAAAAATATAGAAATACAAAAAGATTCAGATAGAATTCCCAAAACTTTGATATAATTCAGATTTTTCTTTTTTCTTCTTTTTTTTCCCCTTGAAAACCAAAAAATTGTGATTAGTTCCCAAAGGAAACATTTTTCTTTTTTCATTTTTTTTTCATTTACTATAAATATAGAACCTCCCCCTCCTCTCCAGTTAAAAAAAACAAACAACAAAAAAACTCATTCATTCCTCTTGAACTCATTAAGAAAAAAAGTAATTTTTTTTTCACATCCGCCCAGAGTCTTTGAGGAATGGTTCAGCAGATATTTCTTGGTTGCAGGTGTAGTGATGATAAAAATTCTACATTTTTAGGAAGCTTTTTTTTGGACTAGTTTACAGATAGCAGCATTTTCTACACGGCAAAATTCATGCAAGTAAAAGAATATAGACAAAGACATTTAGTCAGAAAAATAAGGTCTAAAATAAAAATACATCTTCGGGTTACCCTTACCACACAATTAACTCTTAACATCCTGTTGAGAATTTTCTAAGCCCAGATCCCCATTCCTATAAGGATTTATTAAAAAAATGGCCTTTTCATTTAAAGTTACCTGTTATTTCCCTTAAATCAAAGACTTTTAAATATGTTTAATATTACATTTAAACAAAGTCTATTGTTTGGGGTAGATTAGAAAAATGAATGGCTGGCTGGGTGGAATGGGTTGGTATAGGACTTTAAGAGTTTAATGTAAATAAAGCCGGCAGGATGGCCTATTTTCTTTCGGAAGAGCAATGGAGTCTATCCCCTTTTCACTAGCACCAGACAAGAAAGATTGTTTTTTCACCGCACCTATGTTCAGCTTCCCACTTTACCACACATAGTGATTTTTCAGTGTAAACAAGTGACACGTGCAGAGTGGCTGCCAGGGGTTTATGGTAGGATTACAGTAGTAGGATACCACTGTGAGTGGCTTAAAGTAGAAAAAGAGTTAAATAAATCCTATATATGTGTGTGTGTATGTGAGAGGAAGAAAAATGGATATGAATTTGACAATATGTTGAAGAATGATGAAAGTGAGGATGATTTATTGATATTTGACAAAATATATCGACACTAAATGTTTCAATTGGAGATTTACAGTATTGAACACATATTCCAAATAAATATGTATTAGGCATGTGTTTCTAATCTTCATCAGGATAACAAATATCGTCTGTTGATGTCAATTTCTGTTCAACATGCAAGAAGGAAATATACATACA
This sequence comes from Doryteuthis pealeii, assembly GCA_023376005.1. Classification (NCBI taxonomy): domain Eukaryota; kingdom Metazoa; phylum Mollusca; class Cephalopoda; order Myopsida; family Loliginidae; genus Doryteuthis; species Doryteuthis pealeii. Next base: position 75,433,523 of record CM042168.1, read on the forward strand.
AAATGGGTTATTTTTCACTCTCACCAATCCTTTTTCAACACTGTGTGTGTGTATGTATATATATATATATATATATATATATATATATATGGACTCTCTAGTCGATTTTCGAAGCATGAGGGTTCACACACACAATGAACACCCACACAGTGATTTGTTTATAGTGGTGAAGGCTTGTGTTGGACCATCCACACTTTTTGGCACAGTCGATAGGAAAGAATTGGTGCATCAAGGATTGCCACAAACCCAATCAACGACCGACCTCAGGAATTTTGAATTCAGAGTTATCCCTCTCCTAGACTATATATATATATATATATTATATATATATATATATATTTCAACAGAACCTCAAAAATGTAAGACACCTATTTTATCTTCTCCAATATCTTATATAATAATTATATTAATTTAATGCTTCAAAAAGAGTCCAGTAGGAATGAGGATGGCTTTTCCATTAGGGATTTCTCTTAAAAATGTATTTTTTTGTTTTAAGAGAGGTCCTTTGGAAAGATTTTTTCATTTATTCCATTCATTACATATTTCATTCATTCATTTTTTCCATTATTTTTTTAACTATATATATATAATATATATATATATATATATATATATAAACAAGATTTGTGTGTGTTTGTGTGTGTATAAGATGATGACAGAGATATATAGCATTATTTGCAATGAGCAAAACATTTGTAATAAAACTTCACAATCCTCTCCTGAAAATCTCATCAGTAATTCTCAACTATTATATCTAACAGCTCAAAAAGATCTTTTCTCAATATGGAAACCTTTCAACAATTTATTAGCCACTTCATAATATTATTGTTAAGAGATTATAAACATTGAGAGAATTTATATCCTAATTTATTGCTCATTGTCTGAAATATTTCTTACCCAAACTCAATGGTTATGACTTAATTTAATTTAGGTCCTTTTATTTATTTGGTTGGTTGGATTTTATGGCATGTCAACTCTTGTTGGGTTATTTTATGCCAAAGACATTGTTTTAATTTATGTCTATTTATTTACCTAGCACCTATATGATTTTCCCAACCCTATTGCCCTTATGGCAAGCCCCAACCCCTTTTTATCATATGGGTGCTAGAAGGCAGTGACTGAGGGTCTACATGTCCTGGGAATGACGTTAAACTCTATCTGATGGTGAGGTTCCAGTTTTGGAGGTTTGGGGAATGTGGAGCGCCCCTTCATCATCATTGCTCCCTGGTCCACTCTGACCCGGAGTGGTAGTACCTGTTAGGGTCCCATCTATGGGTTAAAGAGAAAAACATGAGTTTATGAACAAAATTGTATTATGTATTAAGAATGTATTATTTCACAACTTTGTCGACATTAACTGACCCACTGAGGTTGATATGCCGTAAAACAAAACAAACCAAACCTATTTATTTATTTGGTTAGTTGGTTGGTTCGATTTTATGGCATGTCAACCCTTGTTGGGTTATTTTATGCTGAAGATGTTTTGTTTTATTCATTCTTGATGTGTATTCATTTTTTTTTAATCATGTTTTTCTAGTTAATCCATACCCTAACAGGTACTACCACTATGGGTCAGAGTTGACCTGGGAGTAATGGCAATAAATGGGTACTCCCCAGAGCTCAAATATTGGAACTTCACCATTAGATAGATTATCTTGGCATTAGAAATCTAAACAGACACATAAACCCTGTTCAGTACATTAGACCAGTGGTTCGCAAAACCCCTCTTTTTTTAAAAAAACTTATGGACACCTTTGATTCCTATTTTACTCTGGTCGACCCCCTATATCCATTTGATGTTTAAAAATCTTGTACTTTTATGATTAAATACTTCTTACTTGCCTGAAACCAAAAAAAATGAATTACAATACCTGGGGAGCCATATGGTCCCCCGTTGAGAACCACTGCATTAGACAAGTACATATTTAATCAACGACTTTCCCGTGTACAACACTAAACTGAATCCCGTAGTGAGGCTCTGGTTGTGGAGGAGTGTGACATCACCCACTTATTGTCATGACTCCCAGGTCCACCCTGACCCGGAGTAGTAGTACTTGTTAGGGTCCCATCTATGGGTTAAGTAGAAAAAATGAATTAAGAAAAGTGTGTTAAAACAAAATTGAGTTTTAAAATATTTTGTTCAATATCCATCAAGATTGAATAAAAACAAAATAAAAACAAAATGTCTTTGTTATAAAATAACCCAGCCAGGGTTGATATGCCGGAAAATCCAACCAGTTAACCAACCAATCCATTTATTGTCATGACTCTCAGGCCCCTTCTGACCCAGAGTGATAGTACCTGTTAGGGCCCCCTTATATGGGTAGAATAGGAAGCGCGTGGTGAATGGGAAATGGACTAGTCGCCACGAGTTCAAATCCTGGATGTGGTAATTGCATTTCACTTAGCGCTAATACCCTTGGGAAAGGTATGAATCTTACTCTCCCTCCAGCTATGGATAAATAGCAGGGCAGACTGGGCTCTTTAACCTTGGTTAGGCAACCGGTCTAGAAGGAAAACTCTGAATTCAAACCTGTTGAATTCTGCTTAAGAAATTGACTTTGTGTCACATCCTGCTCGTGCAGAGGAGTTTGTAAATGTGTATATATATATATATATATATATATATATATATATATATGGGTAAAATAGATGTCATGGAGGCGCTTGGCATAATGGTTAGAGTCGTAGGAATGGAATCGTCGACCCGAGTTCAATTCCTAGACGAAACTGTTTGCATTTCACATAGCACTAATACCCTTGGGAAAGATGTGAATCCTACTCTCCCTCCAGCTATGGTATAAATAGTAGGGCAGACTGGGCTCTTTAACCTTGGTTAGGCAACCTGTCTAGGAGAAGGAAAACTCTGAATTCAAACCTGTTAAACTCCGCTTAAGAAATTGACCCTGTGTTGCATCCTGCTCGTGCGGAAGGGTTGGTGTGTGTTGTGTGTTGTATATATATATATATATATATATATAATATATATATATATATATATGGGTAAAATAGATATTTTTGATTGATTGATTTTAATCACATATCAACCCATCTAGGGTTATCTTATGCCTACAGATTAGGGAATCACCTGTGTTGTAGGTAATGGACACAGTGACACAAGTTCAAATCCTGGACAAGGCTGGTTGCATTTCACATAGCACTAATAAGATAATAACCATTACACAACTATATAAGTGAATAACACTTTTCGGTACTATTATGCTATTTGGCCTACCTTTTGAATGTGGCCTATGAAATCATGTCTCTCTCTCTTATAGCATGTGGTCTATGTTACGTGTAAATCGATTACAGGCCAAATAGAAATGAACCTCGAAAGCTAAAAGGGAACACCCAAAATATTCTTAGAACTCTGTGACATCAGAGCTAAGGTACGTGTCCCAGTAAATGACCCCAACTACAAATAAGTTGAAGTAACGTATTTTACTGGAAGACTCTACTGTCGAATTTTTGCTTAATAATGTCACATAGGCTTTTTTTTTTTTTTTTTGGAGAGAGAGAAGACCAAGCGATACAGAAACATACCCCATCACTTTTTTTTTGGGGGGGAGGGGAGAGATTTCTATTTACGTTAATTTTTACTCCAGACCCTTTTTGAGGGCAATTGGACTCCTGACCCTTCATGCAGCCTAGAAGAAATTTCTACTACGACCCTGTTGAGGGTAGTCGATAACCACCTCCACGCGGCCTTGAAGAAATTAGGCCCAGTATAGTCATCCACACAGATATGAGCCGAACCAATAAATAAACGAAGCCTATTGGATGTAATGTCCACGAAAAGGAATCAACTACATTCCATCATTGAATCTTTCTATAGACTGTCACCTTTGTATTTCATTCAAGTTATATATATATATATGTGAAATATAACATTTGAAAAAACATGATATATTGCTGACATATATATCATATGTGTGTGTGTGTGTGTGTGTTCGAATCGACTATGACCCAGGAAAAAAGCTATAATGCATCTTATCTAGCCGTCTCACTTAAAACCCAAACAGATAGCGTCATGATGAATATCCCCATTGCGGATATATATATATATATATATATATATATATATGCCTGTGGACTTCCACTTTATCCTCCTCCCAAGACTCTAACTATTGAATTAAACTATGTTTTCAAATGATATATATATGTCTTGTTCTATTGCCAAATTGCATGTGCTCCTCTCACCTCTTCTTAGGTCACTCTGATCGAAAATAGCGTGTAAACGTCGAAAACGATAGGCGAACGTAACACCTACCATAAAAAGCATATTATAAGGTTACAATAATAACTGCTAACCCTAACCCTATTTCAGAATTTTAGAATATTTTAGAATTAAATAGATCTCTGATTCATGTAAATTATGGATAATTTTAAATATTCTTAATTGCTATACACAGCTTATGACTGAAATGCATTTCTTGAAATTGAATATATGTGAAAAATAATTAGTTTCAATAAATTGCCTACTACTTATATCTATAAATATACTCTTACTGAGGTAGGACACATTCTATAATGGCACCCACTTTTCTTATTTCTAAGAGTTACCCTAACGTAATTTCTCGTGTTGCTATAGACACACTGTAGATATGACACATATCACTTCATTGGGTGAAGCCCTGGGTTACCATAACAGAACTAAATAAATCATGAGATAAACTGAACAGAAATTATCAGAGAAATTTAAATATAGGGTGCAGCAGAAACCCCACCCCACACACATTTTAATATTATTAATCATTATGTTTATGTTTACACTGGTTTAAATTGCCACTTGATAGAGCGGCTTTTAAGCTAGTCTTACTATAATGGAAATTCGGTGTCTGTCTGTCAGTAACCGAAACTACATCACTTGTGTCAAAATACCATAAGGAATTGCGTAATTTTATCAATGAATATTTGATTATATATATATATATATATATATATATATATATAACATATACATAACACACACAAACATATATATATAGAGAGAGAGATAGACACAGACAAACACACACAAGGGTGAGGATGATAAATTCCATTGTCAGCTGATAATTAAGTGGGGTATTCAGGCCAGGTGCTCCTGCGTTTCAGAAGAAGAAAAAAGTATTGGAATCTTTTGCATACAACGAATATAACAATAGCTTTTTTGTTACTGGAATATTTGAATTTAAACCTTTTTTTTATTTAAAAGAAAGAAAGAAAACACTGATTCATTTCAGGGAAATCTGAGGCAAAATAATACAGAAAACAATAATAATAATAAAAACTTAAAAAGAGAGAAAAAAAACTGAAATTAATTGGATAACTATGAGAGGCAAGATAAGTAGCACTTAAATAATCAGAAAAAGAAAAAATTTCACAAAGATTTAATCGGAACAACCCCCCCCCACCACCACCACCCGAGGAAAAAGAGCAATTTATTTCCTTCTAAAAGCTCCAATAGCCACGAGAACCATGATTTATCGTAACTGTTACAGTAGATAAGCCAGCTTTAACGGAATGTCACATTTTACAACAAAGTCACAAATACTGCCAGGTTTTTTGCCTATAAATTTTAGTGCGATTTTTCTATCTTGGTCTGACTTGTTCTAGACCACCCACAGTGTCAGGTGTTAACCCCCTCCCTGGGGTCACGAAATGAAAAAAAAATCTCCACGGTCTTAAGACAAATTGGAAAAATGACCCAAGCTGTGTCAAAATCGATGGAAAATTCTCATCGTTGAGGGAGAGAAGATAAATACAATGGGGGGGGGGGGGAACAAATATTCGTACACATACAAATTTTTAATTCGGTGAATATCCAACTAATGATAAACACACTTATAATTAACTGTACACAAATGTATGATAACTTTAAATATGTATAAAAGTAAAGTTATCGGGGTGGCCTAAAGTCGGTATCAGCGAGAGAGTCTATCCCTTTTTCACTAGCGCTAGACCAAGGAGATTGTTTTTGCGTCTGAGGTGGAGCGCCACACTTACCTTCAGCTCCTTACTTTACCGCACAGATCCATGTGCTACTCATACGCTGAGTTGGCGAGGGCCGGTATCGAACCAGGAACCTTGTGGTTCCTAGTCGGACACTCTACCGACCGAGTTAAACCGGCCTGATTTAATAGAAATAAACCACATTTATCTGTTTTGATAGGTGAAAAAAGTATTCGTACAATACAAAAAAAGAATATATAATCTTCATTGAATACTTTGTAGAAAAGCCATTATTTACTTTTACAGCAATCAACCTTCTTGTAATTCTCAGTTAATGATTTGCAAATTTTTTAGTTTATACTTGCGAATCGTCGTCAAAATTAAAACGGAAACTTATTTGGTGGTGATCCATGACAGTTTAACTACAGTGTATGAATTAACTTTTTTGCGAATTGGGTTAGGGTTTGGGGATTAAGGTTGTTTTTTTAATTATGCATTGCTTAAAAAACAACAACAAAAAACCCAAAATTACTATACATTTAATTAACTATTGAAATTAATTATGAACCAACGGTAGACACATTAGTCTCAGTTGTTTGTGTTAGTATTGCAATGTATAATTTCAATTAAACTTGGTTTAGAAAAAAATTTTTCAACATTAAATGTATAGTAATTTTTTTTTTTAAGCAATACGTAATTAAAAACAACCTTAATCCTCAAACCCCTAAACCCAATTCGCCAAAATGTTCATTCATACACTGTAGTTAAACTGTCATGGATCACCAAATAAGTTTCCGTTTTAATTTTGACGACAATTTGCAAGTTTAACACATTTTGTTTGTATTTGGTTCCATTCTTGTTTGTATATGTTCTTCAGATCCGGGATGTTTGTTGGAGCTCTCAATTTGATTCGACTGCATGTAAAGTTAATTATAGTCAACGTATGTTTATTCATTAGCTGGAATACAATAAATTAAAAATTTGAATAAGTACGAATATTTGTGCGTGCACCCCCCCCCCCCGTATGTTTTATGAAAACATTGGTCAGCTAAGTTTTTGCTACTGACACTAAAAGAGGTTATACTATTGAACCAATACTAGGAAATAGTTATATTGCATACTAACTTAACTCTTTGCCCACTTTAAAACGCTCACAGCGGCTCTCGCACCGTTAATAGGTGTTATCTGTTTACACAAAAAAAAATTTTTTTAAAAATCACTACGGGGAACACCACTGCCATTTTGTCTGTGAACCAACCCTGAGACTGGTACTTGATCTTTTTGCAATAGTTGGTTCACAGATGAAACAAAAGATGCCAATATGTTAAATCGAAAAAAAAGTTTAAAAAATGAGTTTAGATTTTTTTTAAATTGACTACCCATCAAGAATGAATAAAACAAAATGTCTTCGGCATAAAATAACTCAACAGCGTATGAGTAGCACAGGGATCTGTGCGGTAAAGTAAGGAGCTGATGGTAGGTGTGTCGCTCTGCCTCAGAAGCTAAAATAATACCATACCATAAAATCCAACCATCCCAATCCAATAATTTGCCATAGAGTGCAAGAAATAAATCAGAATGCAGACATCCTTATTATAATTTGTTCTTACACCATTACTCCCAGGTCCACTCTGACCCGGAGTGGTAGTACCTGTTAGAGTGCCATCTATGGGTTAAATAGAAAAAAATCTTTTTTTTTATTAAACAATTGATTTTTAAAAAATAGTTGGATATCAATCAAGAATGAATAAAACAAAACGTTTTTGCATAAAATAACCCAACAAGGGTTGACATGCCGTAAAATCCAACTAACCATTCCTGATTTTCTTGTTAACTACTGCAATTGAAAAATTCACACCTTTTTAAAATCATTTATTTCAATTAGAATTAAACATGCTCATTTGAATTATAAAATATTTCTAGTAAACTTCAAAGTGTGTTTGTTCTTTTTGGTGATAAACCTGAAACTCTGGTTTGTGTACATTCAGATAAGAAAGGGTTGACATGCCCAAGTAAAGGTCAACCAGTGTATCTTTGCTGTGGGCTTAGAAGATTGTATTCCAACGTCTTTAGACCTGATAGATTTCTCAGGAGATTTTTCTCTAGGAGTGCTTTTATATATTGCTCTTACCTGAAGGTAGTGTAAGCTGTAATTGAAATACAATAAGTCTACAGTTGAGTGTATTTCTCACGATCACCTGATGAAAAATTAGATAAGAATGTGTATGTGGGGTGGGTGGGTACCTTCAGATTACACTGAAAAAATAAAGAAAAAATCATTTACTAAAAGTAAGTAAAAAAGTAAAGTCGTCGGGGCGGCCTAATGTCGGTATGAGCCATACAGCGAGGGAGTCTATCCCCCTTTCACTAGCGCTAGACCAAGGAGATTATTTTTAGCATCTGAGGTGGGGCGCCACACCTACCATCAGCTCCTTTACCGCACAGATCCCTGTGCTACTCATACGCTGAGTTGCCGAGGACCGGTATCGAACTAGGAACCTTGTGGTTTCTAGCCGAACGCTCTACCGACTGAGCTAACCCTGCCCTAAAGTAATGGACCATATTACCTTTAGGCACCCCTTTTTGATCTCGATTAAGAAAAGACAAGTTTTTCATTTACACAGTCAATATCCGGTTGTTTGTTAGGGTTAGGAGTTAGTTTTATAATTTTTTAAAAATCTAAAAATCGTCTGTTAAAACAACCGGATATTGACGGTGTAAATGAAAAACATGTCCTTTCTTAATCGAAATCAAAAAGGGGTGCCTAAAGGTCATATGGTCCAAAGTAATTGTTATCTGCTTAACTGAAATTGAGGCCCTGAATTCAAATCTAAAAGGGGGAGGGGGTGTTGTGGTTATCGTGCTGGAATAGAACATGTAAATCCAGTTGCTATTACATTCATTTTCAGACTAATACCCTTGGGAAAGGTAAGAACCCCCCCTAATCCACCCAGCTATGGGCTAAATAGTACCCCTACTGTTCTTCTACAGGTATGGCTTTGGCATTAAATAATCCACAAAAGTTAATGTGCCATTAAACAAAAAAAAACTTAAGCATTGATCAATAGTGTTCAGAAGTGTTTAAGACATTTACTCTTGCGCTACATTAATTTGCAGACAAAAATACAACATGGAAAATATCTAAGTTGGTTGGAATTTCGCCTAACACCGGTTCACAAAAACATAGCAGAAATTACGGCTTTATAAAATCATGAAAAAACAAATTATATTTTCATTATAAAAAAAAATATATAAAATCCTTATAGGAAACCAAATATCAATAAAAATCCTTATAGAAAACCAAATATCAATAAAAATCCTTATAGAAAACCAAATATCAATAAAAATCATTATAGAAAACCAAATATCAATAAAAATCCTTATAGAAAACCAAATATCAATAAAAATCATAAAAATCATTATAGAAAACAAATATCAACAAAACCATTATAGAAAACCAAATATCAACAAAACCATTATAGAAAACCAAATATCAACAAAACCATTATAGAAAACCAAATATCAACAAAACCATTATAGAAAACCAAATATCAATAAAATCATTACAGAAAATAAAAGAATATAAAATTATAAAATCCATCCAATGTTATTGAATCTAATGTTATTCTTAAAGTTTTGATGGAAAACTAAATGGAAGGAAATAATGAGAAAATATAAACTGTTATGTTTTCAATATGTTCTACCATTTAGTTTTGTGTTCCTAACTGGTTGCCTTTTCTACTATTTACCTATACAGAGATGCTGATAGGTACTCGTCTGGTGTACCTGACTCATAAAAATGTAAAAGGACGCAGTAAAATCATATCCATTCATCCCAGTGTTTTTATGTTTTCTTCCCCCTACCATTTCAAGCTAACTGTAAATACATTTCAATAGTTTCTTAGAAACGGATTACACGGGATAAGTTACAAGGTCGGAGTTAGACGGCTTTAGTTGCCCCCCACCCCACGGATCATAAATAAAAACCCTTCAATTTATTAAGAAACTTTAGTTAGGACCCATAAAATTTCGTGGTGACCCATTCAAAGCAAATATGTGCGTCCCAGGATGCATTAAATCAAAAAGCTATCAGCATCACTGCCCATAGCTGGGGGGGGGGTGAACAGATGGATTCATGCTTTTCATTAGGGCATTAGCACAAAGGGAAATGCAAACAACCTCATCCAGGATTTGAACTAAGAATGCCTCAATATGATCCGGGGGGGGGGGGTAAATATAATGGCTGAAAAAAAAAATCAATATTTTTCTTTCTCCAGAGGTAAGTTTGACATGTATGGAATTAGACTGTCAGCTGTCAATCAGCCGACTCACCACCCATCACCACCTAAAAACTAAGGAAGAAAACATTGAGATTTTATGTAAACATTCTAAAAAGCAAATGTGCTTCAGAATAAGAAAAAAAAAAAAAAGAAAAAAAGAAAAAAAAGAGAATGAAAAATAGAAGTGAAAATGAAAAAAAAATGTAAAAACTGAAGAATTAATTTGGAAAGAAGAAAGGGTAAAAAGAAAGGGAAAAGAGAAGAAAGAAAAAAAAAGTAAGTGAAGAAAAAAAAAAAAAATAGAAGTGAGAAAGAAGAAAGAAATAGAAAATTGAAGAAGAAAGAAAAAAAAAAAAAGAAAGCAAAGAAAAAAGCTGAAAGAATAAAAGTGAAAATGAAAAGGGAGAAGATAAGAAAGAACAAAGACAAAAAAGAAAAGAGGAAAGCAAAAAGAAAGTGAAGAAAACAAAAAGAGATGAGAAAAGAAAGAAAGAAAAAAGAAGTGAAGAAAGGAAAAGAAAGAAGAAAAAGAGAAAAAGAAAGAGAAGCAAAGAGAAAGAAAGCAAAAAGAAAGTGAAGAATGAAAGAGGAAATAGAAAGAAAAAGAAAAGAGAAAGTAAACAAAAAGAAACGTAAAAAGAAAAGATATAAAGAAAAACGTGAAAATAAAAAAGAAGAAAGCAAAAAAATTCAAAGAAAAATGGTAAAAATCCTGAGTTTAACAAAATGATGAAGAAACAGTTTCTTGGAGATTCTAATGCGGTTTTTTCTTTCTTTCTTTTGGACAATTAACCATTTTCAATCCGACTTTTTCACAATTATTTATTTTCTTTTTTAGTATCATTTCTTCTAATGAGTTAGGGAGACCTTCAATAATCCATATTCCTTAGATCCAATGTGTTTCTGAACACAAAGTAATTTTTAAGGGTCTAATAACTATGCCCCCAACAGTATTTTTATGATGTAAACAACTGGTTTTATTCACGAATATTTTCTTGGGACGGGTACGCCATTAAGATCAAAAGAGATAACATCTGGTTGCTTTAAAAGAGTTATTAAATATTTGGGCGGGGTGGGGGCTTTACTGATATAAATCATCATCATCTCTTGCTAGTAGCATGGATATCCATAACTCTCTCTCTCTCTCTCTCTCAGTTATCACCCCTGGGAGGTCTTCCGTGCAGCACCCGGAATCCTGATTGATGTAGGTTTTTGCTGGTTGGTCTATACTGGTGGGTGTGCTCATGTGTAGGTGTCCACAGGAGAATGTCACTTATGAGTTCGTCCTTGCTTTTCCAGCAGTGTTCAACTGATCGATGTAAATTTTTGCTGGTGTGTCCATGTGTAGGTGTCCACTGGAGAATGTTACTTATGAGTATTTCTCGGAATGTTTGAGATGAGGTTTGATAATTAGTATTATTTGGATTATTCGGACTATTGTCCACAACTTCATTGTTATATGTACAACGTTTTGGCCAATGTGCCCTCCGACCTTCTTCAGGTATTTCCTCTTGGACTCAGGAAGCTTCTTGTCGTAATCGGGAGCCATCACTGAACTTTGAACCTAACCCTTTATTCAGTTCACGGGATATCCTGTTCTCATTCCACTAACCATAGCTGGGGTACAGGTGTTAAGCTGTGTTAATTATTATTCTATGATTGAACCTGCAGTCTAGAGATAACTGTCACTTAGAACTGTCTTAACCTAACTCCTTTATCCACTAGGCTATGTGTCCAATTGGATTCGGGAATTTTCCCGAGTCCGACATGAAAGACCTGAAGAAGGCCGGGGCACATTGGCCGAAATGTTGTACAGATAACAATGAAGATGAGGACAATAGTCCGAATAATCCAAATAATACTAGTCACTTATGAGTTTGTCCTTGCTTCTCCAACAGTGTCCAGCATGTCTTGCTCATCATACTTGGTTGGTTTGTGTAATAGTAAGTAAGTGGCAGTAGAGCTGCTTTTTCGTAGGATGCTACTTCCCCAATTTGTTCAAGACAGCACAGCTCCCATGTAGTCTTTTCTCAAAGTACTTTGTTAGTCTAAGTGGTGCAGCCATATATACTAAAGCTGAGCGAATCAATGTTTGTCTACTAAAGGCTTTTTTTTTTTTACTGTTTTGATTAATGACATGAAATTTATACTAAATTATTCCTTAGTTTTAGGATTGAATTAAGTTTGAAAAAATTGGTTTTGATTAGCTGTAATTTGCAATTAAGCCTAAAACTGACCTGTCTCTAACTTTACATTCTGCCTGTCACTTTCCCCCTCTCTATGTACATCTCGATTACTTCCTCGTTATATATGTTAGTTTTCTCAGTGAGTGATTTCCGGCAGTATTTACTTTTTTAAAAATTCAATTCGCTTTTCTAAGTAAGAGACGGTCAGCTTTTGACTTGATTGCAAATTACGACTAATTAGAACGAAATAAAATGGAATTTTTTTCAAACAATCCCAAAACTAAGGAATATTTTGGGATGTATTTTGTGTCATTAAACTAAATAGGAAAAAAAGCAAACAATCTTTTATTTACTCTGGCTTTAGTATAATAGATACAGCTCAGTCGGATAGCGTTCGGCTAGGAATCACAAATTTCCTGGTTCGATACCGGCCCTCGCCAACTCAGCGTATGCGTAGCACAGGGATCTGTGCGGTAAAGTAAGGAGCTGCTAGTAGGTGTGGCGCTCTGTCTCAAAAGCTAAAATAATCTCCTTGGTTTAGCGCTAGTGAAAAGGGGATAGACTCCCTCGCTGTCTGGCTGATACCGACATTAGGCCGCCCGACGACTTTACTTACTTTTTATTTCGCATTAAAAAGGTTAATTCATATATACCCTATTTAGGATCTAAAGGTTATATATATATCTATTTAATAAATTTTTTGACTATTGAAGTCAAATGGGTATTTACTAAGTTAAGCTTAGTATAACATTAGACTACTTGTATGGGGCAACCAAATGAGGATTGGATTGAATTCACTAAATAAGTAATGGTCGGCAAGATTAACTTGCTATCCATTATACAATGATGACCAAGGAAAAATGTGTCGAGTCTAGATTAAAATGTTTATTTATTCCTTTAGAAGTTTCTATGTATTAAGAGATCTTAAAAAACTTATTGACACAGGTCTTATCTTAGTACACAAATATGTTCTAATACCTTGTTTAAATAATGACATATTTACAAGTGTTGATGGAAGCGCATGGCGTAATGGTTAAAGTCATGGGAAATGGACTCGTCCCCGAGTTCAAATCCTGGACGTGGTAATTGCATTTCACTTAGCGCTAATACCTTGGGAAAGGTATGAATCTACTCCCCCCCCCGCTATGGATAAATAGTAGGGCAGACTGGGCTCTTTAACCTTGTTAGGCAACCAGTCTAAGAGAAGGAAAACTGAATTCAAACCTGTTGAACTCCTAAGTTTTTGCAATAAATGTTTTATTTTTCTTGCACCCGTTATTTTACAATACTAAATATATTTTATTTATTTATTTTAATATTCACTTCAATATTATATTCTAAAAGTTTTTATTTTGTGAGAATGTTTAGTTTTAAAGTGGGGGTTCGTTTTACAATTTAGGCATAAATTGGATCCTCCTTTTATGACCATAATTTTTTTTTTCGTCGACGATTAAAATCTGACGTTTTTATTTTAGAGTACCAAAGCCAAAAAGAAAAAAAAAAATAACAACAACAAAAGGTAATATTCAACTTTTTACTCGTAAATTCCTACCATAAAATTAGGCTTGGGCATTTTATGGTAGGAATCTACGAGTAAAAAGTTGAAGTGTAAAAACGAACCCCACTTTAAAACTACCATTCTCACAAAATAAAAACTTTTAGAATATACACATTGAAGTGAATATTAAAATAAATAAAGGAAATATATTTAGTATTGTAAAATAACGGGTGCAAGAAAAATAAAACATTTATTGCAAAAACACGGACATAAAATGAGGGTTCAGTTTATTTTATGGTAGGAATAAACAAGAAAACTGTTCTTCTTTACCAAATCTAAAAGGACGCAAAAAAATCGTATCCACGTGTCCCCACCATTTCCAGCATACTGTAAATACATTTCAATATTTTTTGGAAATGAATTACACGCTATGGGGTACAAGGTAGGGGTTAGACGGCTTTAGTTGTTCATAGATAAAAACCTATAATTTATTAAGAAATTTTAGTAAATTTCCCAGGGACTTATTCAAATAAAATACATGCGTCCCAGGACGCACTAAATTAAAAAGCAATCAGCATCACTGCATATTAGTTGTAACATGGTCATTATCAAAAATAAATGATTTCATTAATGCTTAGGATAATTATTTCTGGTAATTTATGAGGAAGTGCGTCCCGGTCTCCTGCCTCAAGAGTTCCTGCCCGGTGACTATTAAAATAACGACCCAGCTCAGTCTATTCAAAACTATCCATCTATCTATCTCAATATTTATCTATATTACTTTAAATACTAAGATTTTTTTTTATTCATGTTTGTTTAATGTCTTGTTTTTGTTTAAATAAACAAGAATTACGACAAAAAAAGAAGCGAACCCCCCCCCCCAATACATTTACTTGTCGAAAATATCTATCTCCATTTGTTCATATCTATCTATATTATTTTGTTTGTTTATCTATCTATCTCAGTCTATTCAAAACTATATATCCATTTTCATATCTAAACAAGAATTACGACAAATTACGATAAATAAACAAGAATTACGACGAGCTGGGGTTGTTATTTTGATAGTCACCGGGTAGCGGTTTTTGAGGCGGGAGCCCGGGACGCGCTTCCTCATAAATTATGTCTACTTAATATTATTGGTTTTTATCATAATTTGTCTTCATTCAGAATCCTCAGATACCAACGAAAACCCCTAAAAATTGGTAAACGTTGTATTATTCCATATCTAACGATCACTGTTATTCTGAGAGGCTATTTCAGCCCGGGCAATGATGGGAAACCTTACTAGTTAAGTCAAAAAGATCTCTCTTTTTTTAAAAATCTGCCACCCTCACCACACACCTGTAAAAATGAAGTATTCCTGTTTATCCGCTTTTAAAGTAACAGTCTAACCACACAGTCTCAATCATATGAGTTCTTCTTAAGATTTTCTTTCTTTCTTTCTGTCCAGTGGGGAAAGTGTCTGTGTCTCTCGCACTTGCTTCAATGGCAGCAAAGAGTCTCTCTCTGTCTGTCTGTCTGTCTGTCTCTCTCTCACCATGTTTTTATCTGGCCTGTAACGGCTTAACTCCACACACTATACGGCACTCCTCTACTGAAACCAAAGACGCCTTGTCTTTGAAAAGAACTGTCTTCTTCCTTTTAGGAGAAAGAGGGGGCAGGGGTAGGAGACGAAAATAAGGTTTCTGTTTATTGTTTAAGCTGATAACACAACTGGCAAGTGAGTCTACGTTCTGATTCGGCAAGGTTATCTCACTTTGTCCGGATTAAAAAAAAAGTGTGTGTGTGTGTGTGTGTGTGTGTATATATTAGGTATACTATAGGTACCACCAAATTTCCCTGTAAAACTTACCCACCCCCTATATTTAACACAATGAAACTTGCATAATGGTTAATATTATCTTGAAAATGTTTTGTCCATTCGAAAGAAGAAACATTAAACAAACTTCTGATGATTTTTTACGGAAATAATGAAATTATAAACGAAAAACAATGTTTACATTTTTTCACCGTTAAATCAATTGTAATTTAACGTAGCCAAAATCAAGTTATAACTAGCGGCTTTTTTTTTCTAAATTCTTAGAAAAATCAATGGTCCAATTTTCATGAAAATTTTCATAATTACTTTATTTTATGAAATATGAAAAAATGAACCGACAAAAAACCTTTTTTCCTTTTTTTTTCCTATAAAGATTAGAGTCTGAATAGTTATATCAGTAGATTTTTATAAGTTTCAATGCGAGATTTATTTAGTTAAATAACCATGAATATAGAATTCTGCAAAAAAATATCAATAAAGAAACTGACCCTGTTGTAAAAAAACCGACTGTTTTACTTATTTTTCAAGATACCGGTGAGTAATTTTTTCTCCAATCAGATAATTTGATCTTTTAATTAACTGTTTTTCTTTGTAACAATTCTTTATGTTCGTTCTTTCTTCTTTTTTTCTTTTTTACCTATTTCTTATTAGAAAGGCTAATGAAACTAAATATTTAGTTTCATTAGCCTTTCTAATTTAATATATTTTATTAGATTAAAACTTAAATCTCAAGGAAGGCTAGGGGAGTAAACCCCTAAAACAAACCAGGTGCTGGAGTCCCTAAAGGTGTGTGATGCTGAAATCCAGTATTACCTAGCAACTCCTGCGACACTACCGCTGCCAAACTGCATTGGTTCCTTACTTTTCCTTTGGATCACAGCGGCAGTGTGGAAAGGGGTGATTTGCTGCTTGGGCAACAGCTCATCCTCTATATGAACCCGCCCAGGCTACGTAGTCTCCAAAAATTTGGACATTACTCCATCTTCTCTCGTAGACGGAGGGATGCCAACAACAAAACTGGTAAAAAAAAAGAACAATTTCCTCGTAAATTCCTACCATAAATAAACAGAACCCTCATTTTATGTCGTGTTTTTGCAATAAATGTTTTATTTTTCTTGCACCCGTTATTTTACAATACTAAATATATTTTCTTTATTTGTTAAAAGAATAAAGAAAATATATTTAGTATTGTAAAATAACGGGTGCATGAAAAATAAAACATTTATTGAAAAACACGGACATAAAATGAGGGTTCAGTTTATTTTATGGTAGGAATTTACGAGGAAATTGTTCTTTTTTACCACAAAACTTGTATACTTGCTAGTATATATATATATATAATATACAAATATCTACACTGTACACACACGCACACACACACACACACAACATTATATAAAATTAATGGCGCTAAATGAGAAGGATAAGACAGTGACAAACAGTTACTTTTTTGCTCTATTGAAGAAAAATTGAAAGAACATCAAAGGAGAACATATATATATATCGCGTATGAAATATTAATTTTGATCAAGAAAGTCTAGACAGAATGTTATTATCAGGCGATGAGTGTAATCACACAAGACAAAGGACTCTTTTAAATCTGATAAAAGAAAAAAAAAGTACATTTTTGCAACACTGATCTACCATACCTTAACTTACGAGCTGTCACTCGGTAGATTGTATTGCTGTGTGTTGAGAGTTAGAATTTGAGGTACGAGCGAGCTTCAGATACACTTATGTCAATAAGTTCATTGAAAACATTTAAGTTTCCAAATTTATTACACCAAAGAAAAATATCACACATACAGTGATGCTGATAGCTTTTTGATTTAGTGCGTCCTGGGACGCACATATTTACTTTGAATGAGTCCCCGGGAGAGTTTATGGGTCCCAACTAAAGCCATCAAACTCCTACCTTGTAACCTATCCAGTGTAATTCGTTTCTAAGAAACTATTGAGATGTATTTACAGTTAGCTTGAAATGACGAGGGAAGAAAAAAGAAAAACACTGGGACGCATGAATACGATTTTACTGCGTCCTTTTAGATTTCTGTGCGTCAGGGACGTAGGACGCATACGTATCAGCATCTCCGCACATATATATATATATAATAAAAAAACAAACATTAAAACATATAACAGCACATAATTCGGTACTCTTGAACTTTTTCGACCGTAGGAGCGGTGTTCAGTAAATTATTATACCTTTAAAAAAATAAGACCATTAAACAATAGACGGGTCTGTCTGGGACCATATGACCTTTAGGCACCCCTTTTTGATCTCGATTAAGAAAGGACATGTTTTTCATTTACACCGTCAATATCCGGTTGTTTTAACAGACGATTTTGAGATTTTTTTAAATTATAAAACTAACCCCTAACAAATAAGTGGATATTGACGGTGTAAATGAAAAACATGTCCTTTCTTAATCTAGATCAAAAAGGGGTGCCTAAAGTAATATGGTCCCGGGTCTGAAAAACGCTTTATAGTGAGTCTACTATATCATTAAGAATTTGATTGAAAGTGTTACTTTCTTTGTTCTCTCGCCACAAGAATTCATAAATATATGGATATAGTATATCTGCTTGAATGAATTAACCCTAACCAGTGTACGACAGAGAGTTCTGAAATGTTCCAACTTGCGTTGGTGAAATAAAAAATTCTTAATGATATAGTTACCTCACTATAAAGCATTGTTCAAACTTACCTATCGCTTAATGCGTAGGGATGTGCAAATTATCGCTGGCTCAAAAAAAAGTGATCACAGGAAATTCTTCTAAAATCATATAAAATAAACTAACTATCCGATTTTAATAAAACTTTCGGTATATGAAGTAATAAAAGACGAACTTTTATTGTAAATAAATGTTTACTAAATTGAAAAGGCTAATAATTTTTTTCGTTAGTTTTTGTCTCGCGCATTGATCCCCCGTACAAAGATCTTAGTAATTTTTTTTTTTTTGTACATAAATAAATTTTACATTTTTCGAAAGACAATTTAATGACGGAACATATGTAAAAAAAAAGAAAAAAAAAAAAAAGATAATTCGCTACTAAATCGGTTTTGGAAATAGGGCATCTTAAACATTGAAACTTAAATCTCGTAAAGAAAAAATATGTATCTTTTTTTCCTTTCTTTTTTTTAAATTGTTAGGTTATTTTCAAAAGAATTTTATATTAAAAGTTCCTATTGTCTACATTTTTATTTTATTTTTCAGGGATTTTTAAACATTTATAAAATGTAAAATAAATGCTTTTGTTTAATGTACAGCAAAATCGTATTTATTTAATCAAAGAAAATATTGTATAAAAAACATCTTGCTAAAAATAATGACATGTCGGTTTTTATTTTATAAATTTTTGAAAATAATGTTTGAATTAAAAATTGTCGTCATTCTTATTACGGATGGATCTAAGAGAAATAAAAACTCTGGGTTTTGGGGAAAACTGTTGTTGTTATGTTTTCAAATCCGTGACGCTTGTATAATTATACTCTGTAAAACTCAAACAGTGTTTGAAGAAATTTATTATTTCATTTGGAAACAAATAATTCTCCCGTTTATATCCAGAAAGCAGATGTTACCGTTCAGTTAAAATTCTATTATTAAAATTTTATTATAAATAATTTATAACATTCTAATTTTGATTTTCCCAACTCTCTTTTTCAATAATATAAGAGTTAAATCGTGAGGCATCAAGGAAATGCTAAGTCAGTAATTTGTTTTTGTTTCAGAAAAGAAATTATTATACGTATAATCCTCCATACTAAGAAATAGAGCACACGTCAAGATGCGATAAGTGTCAACAAAGATTAAGAATTTACGGGAATTTACTTTTAAATGCAAATATTTAGGTTTTATGTAAGAGAAATTTGTTTTTTCTTTTTTATAACACATACACTTGGAATTGTTCTTTATATTAAACGTAAAAGAAAACATTAAAAAGTTAATTTTCCATTTTTTATTGACGTTTTAAAATATTCTTAACAATTATGCGGACATTTTGAAAGCTCGCGGTTTGCACATGCCTACTTAATGGTCTTATTCTTTGAAGGTATAAGAATTTACTGAACACCGCTCCTACGGCCGAGAAAGTTCAAGAGTGCCCATAATGCATTATATTCTATTTTATTGTGTTTTTATACAATACCCGCTATTTTTCTTATTTGAAATATAAATATATAAATAAATAAATAAATAAAATTAGGGTGTTTTGGGGATGGGAAGGTTGGAACGGATTAATGGAATTTCGGTTTATTTCAATGGAAAAACTGATTTGATATACAACGAAATTGATTTAAGAGCGGAATTAAACCTGTAAGTCAAGATACTACAGTATATTTAACAACCCATCCACACAAATACGATGTAACACAAACAGTCTCGTTCAGGATATGAACTCTGGTCACCAAGTCTCTTTCCTATAACCGATGTGCCATTCGCCTCCACCACTAATCTATAAATATATAAAGGGCTGTTGGATGAAACTACGAAAATAAAACATATATATATATCAATTATCACCGGTTCTTGCTTTTTGTGCAAAAATTATGAAAGATTTTATTTCTATTCGAAGTTATTTAAAAATTAAGATATATATATATATATATATATATATATATATATATAATTAGCATTGAAATTCTACTTAAAATGTCCAGCATTTGTAAATCTCAAAAGTAAACAAATAAATACACTAGGATTCCCCCCCTCAACCTCAGGGATTCTAGGTAGCCCCTTCTAATCTACCACAAGGAAAAAAAGGTACAAAAGTTGATCCTAAAAGGGACTACTACTCCCGGGGGTAATAGCAATGAAAGAGTGAATCCACACAACCCAGAGCTTCTGTGTCGTATCGACCTGTCAGCTGGGGGAGAAGAATACACTGACTCCACCTCTGCAAAGGAGTAAAATCCCTCCAATGGGTCTGCCAGTTGGCCGTGAGTGGCGACCCGTGGTGCTTGTCATGGACTGCTCAGCCACTATCATTCCGTCCTTAGAATCATAGAGGCTGAGCAGTCCATGACAAGCAACACTCCATTTTGGTCCTTAATTAGGCTAGACAGTCGGTCGGAGAGGGTCTCACCAATCAATCGGCTGCTCACGTCAAGCCCTAGCATCAATTGTCGCGAACCTATTGCCCTTATGGCAAACACCCACCCTTTTTATCATATATATGCTAGAATGCAATGACAGAGGGTCTTTAGTGACCTGGGTACTCATTCTTTTTTAAACGTGTTTTTAAAACTCATTTATATATATATATATATATATATATATATATATATATCCCATAGATATGACCGTAACAGGTAGCACCACCCCAGGTCAGAGTGGAACTGGGAGTAATGGTGAGGAAGTGGTACTCCACACTCCCCAGAACACCAAAATTGGAACTTCACCATCAGATGCCGTTTAACGTCATACCTAGGACACCTATGCCACAGAGACCCCCCGCTCCAGAGTGTTGCCTATGATGAGGCAGACAGACAGATTTTGTAAAATGAGAAGCATCAATAGAAAAAAAGAAGTCCATAAAAACTCCAGATGATTAATCTGACTTCTCGGCAATAAAACATTTTTTTAAAGAGAAGTTTAGGAATGTTTCAAATGAAAAGACTCTTAAGTGTTACAAATCTCTAATAAAAAACAAATATTCGCATTAGTATAAATATTTCTTCCCTGATTCTCGAAATAATAGACATTTTTAAGCTTATGTAATGCTCTCTCTACATGTGCTATCTTTTGACTATCTGAGTTGCTTCCCAAATTTTTTGAAGCTCATGTAAAAAAAAAAAAAAAACACCCCCCCCCCCAAAAAAAAACAACATATTCACATTAGTATAAATATTTCTTTTCTGATTCTAGAAATATTTAAATATATCAGTATATATTAGATATCATGTATAAAATAATACATTAGAAAATATCATATACTGATATATGTATAAAAAAATGTATAAGATATTTTATACATATCAATATATAATATTAAGTAAAAGTAAAGTCATCGGGGTGGCCTAAAGTCGATACCAGCCAGACAACGAGGGAGTCAATCCCATTTTCACTAGCGCTAGACCAAGGAGATTGTTTTTGGCATCTGAGGTGGAGCGCCACTCCTACCATCAACTTGTGGTTCCTACTCGGATAATATATATATATATATATATATATATATATAATCCAAAAGTCCAGAGAAGATATCTTCCTTACGACACAAGAGTTTTATTTTAAAAACCTGTCGCAGTTTGAGAGCTCAATGTGTGCTCTTAAAGTTAGAGTCACAGAGCAAATATATAAGTAAAGAAATAACAAAAGACTTAGAGGATTAGCATTATAGTCTATTTCCTGAAATAGACTATAATGCTCATCCTCTAAGTCTTTTGTTATTTCTTTATATATATATATATATATATGGTTCCGTCCTTAAGTATTATGGGTCACCACCCACGGCCAATAGGTGGCTCTAATGAGGGGATTTAACTCCTCTGCAGAGGTGCAGTTGGTGTATTCTTCTGCCCCAGCCAACAGGGCGGTGATAGTCTTTCAGTGTATACATGAAATCATCGTTTAGTAAAAGACTGTTTCTGCTGGCCTGGGGTCCTTCGTCATCCCCGGGATTACGAGAGAATAATGTTGCTCTTACTCTTTTCTCCTGGTTTTATTAGAATCCAAAGGAACACCAACAGTCGGATTATAGCACTTGCTACTCACATGGATCCCCAAATGGGTTGAAAGGGGCTCTTTAGCCTTGGTGGGCAACCCACCATTCAACGGAAAATCCGACACAAAACCTCTGCTGCTTTTCAAGGAAAGGATAGGGGAGTAAACCCCGAAAACAAATCAGCAGTCGGAGTCCCTAAGGTGGCGTGATGCTCAAATCCAGTGCTACCCACCAACTCCTGCGACACTACCGTTGCCAAACCGCATTGGTACCTTACCTTTCCTTTGGATCACAGCGGAAATGTGAAGAGGGGGGATTCGCTGCAAGGGCAACAGCTCATCCTCTATATGAACCCGCCCAGGCTACGTAGTCTCCAAAAAATTTGACACTACTCCATCTTCTCTCGTAGACGGAGGGATGCCAACAACAACACCGGAGGGTGCATATATTTGCTAGAGGGGTATTCGCTGCAAGGGCAACAGCTTATCCTCCATATGAACCCGCCCAGGCTATGTAGTTCAAAAAGAAAAAGAAAAAGAAAAAAAAAAAGGAAAAAAAAGAAAAAAAAAACTTTGACACTACTCCATCGTCTCTCGTAGATGGAAGGCTGCCAACCAAAGGACTGAATGCACTTTTTGATAGACTATTTTATATTTCCATAAAACTTCCATTAATCTGACTGGTTGATAATAATAATAAAAAATCCAAGAACACATTTATAAATGTTTTAAATAAAAGCATAATTAAGTGTCCCAAGTTTGTAATAAATATTCAAGTTAGTATATAAAACAGCAGTTCTCAAATTTTATTGTGATGACACTCTGCAAAATATATTTGACTTACACAGCACACAAGCTATTTGCTCTAAATACGAGGGTAATACCAAAAGTAGGTCTCTAAAGCGTTGCGAATGCAGGGAAACTATTCGTGCAGTTATCGACAACACTATTGCCATACTCAATCTTGGTTGGAATTTACGGCATGTCAACCCTTGGTGGGTTATTTTATGCTGAAGATGTTTTGTTTTATTCATTCTTGATAGATACTGAATTTTTTTTTTAAACTATTTTTTTTAAATCATTTTTTTTTTCTCTATCTAACCCATATATGGAACCCTAACAGGTACTAGCACTCCAGGCCAGAGTGGACCTGGGAGGCAATGGTGATGAAGAAGTACATTCACCAGAGCTCCAGAACTGAAACTTCACAATTAGATGCAGTTTAACGTTATACCCAGGTCACTAAGACCCTCAGTCACCGCCTTCTAACACATAGAAAGGGCCGGGGTTTACCATAAGTGCAATAGGGTCGGGACAATCATATAGGTGCTACGGCTTGACATGACCAGCTGGAGGGGGCCTCCGACCACCCATCTAGCCTAAGTAATGGAGTGTTGCATGTCATAGAAATACAAACAGCCTGTTGGTGGGACTTAGAATATGCTGACTCTAATCCCCGCAGAAGGGTAAGAGCCCATCCTCCCAAAAAATGGGATATCCTGGGTATGACGCTCAACTGCATCTGATTTGGAGACTTCAACAAGTACTGGTATACTTTAAAACCAACCCACAAATCAACCAATGCTGACTGTATCCCCTGCAGAGGATTAAGACCCACCCCCATAAAAACGGGGTGTCCTGGGTATGACATTAAACTTCATCGGATTTTGAGATTTTGATGCTTCAACAATGGTGGACATACTGTACAACCAACCAATGCTGACTGTATCCCCTGCAGAGGATTAAGACCCACCCCCATAAAAACAAGTGTTGTGGGTATGATATCAAACTGCATCTGATTTTGAGGCTTCAACAAGGGTGGACATACTGTAAAACCAACCAATGCTTACTGTATCCCCTGCAGAGGATTTAGACCCACCCCATAAAAACCCTGGGTATGACATTAAACTTCATCTGATTTTGAGATTTTGATGCTTCAACAAGGGTGGACATACTGTAAAACCAAACCAACCAACCAAAAAAAAAAAAAAGGGTGTCCTGGGGTATGACGCTAAACTGTGTCTAATTTTGAGGCTTTCAACAAAGGTTGACATGCTGTAAAACCCAACCAAGCAGATGAACCTGATAAAACAACCTGTAAATTCATTTTTCATCTCGACGTTTGAGATCGTATATTCCATTTATTACCAAAGTAATCATAGGAAATGGAGAATGCTATTTAATATGGTAATTTTGTTAATGATAATAAAACAAAAAAACAAAAACGGTCATTTATCCAGCGAGGGATTCATATATCATACAAATCCATGCAGATCGTACAACAACATATTTAACAAAGAAATAAAAAATGACCGACAAAAAAAAAAAAATGGAGACAAAAAAAGAACAAAAAAAAAAACCCAACTCTATGGAACTGCTTTGGTCTATTTCATCTCTTTTAATGGTCTTTGTGTAGTTGGATAATATATTGATCCCAGGGGCAGACCCCGAGGCTCTGAATCATGAGTACAAAGAAATGGAAGTACATTTCTAGGTTGCCACCACCGCCACCATCACACACACAAGAGAGCAATAAAAACAAAGCGATATGATTGGTTGAGAGAAAAAGAGAGGAGAGAAAAGAAGGCAATAAATGATGTACATTTGAATAGCAGAGAAAAAAAAAGGAAGAAAAATGTCACAAAAATGGTAAAAAGAATCTGGAATAGTGCCAATAACAGATGAAACATTCACACCTTTTATATCGTGGCCATAAACTGGTACTGAAATTCTACAAATTATTTCGTACTCAACAGTACAAACAAGAATCCAACAAGAGTAGATGAATATAAATTGGTAACGAACAGTACAAGTTATTTTCTACCAACTACAAGTTCCGAATACTGTAAATCCAACCAACTGGGTCTGGTATATATATATATATATATATATATATATATATATATATATATATATATACCAACCCCTCCGAACGAGCAGGATGTGACACAAGGTCAATTTCTTAAGCGGAGTTTAACAGGTTTGAATTCAGAGTTTTCCTTCTCCTAGACCGGTTGCCTAACCAAGGTTAAAGAGCCCAGTCTGTCCTACTATTTATCCATAGCTGGAGGGGAGTAGGATTCATACCTTTCCCAATGGTATTAGCGCTAAGTGAAATGCAATTACCACATCCAGGATTTGAACTCGGGGCGACGAGTCCATTTCCCATGACTATAACCATTACACTACGCGCTTCCCAAATTGGGTCTGGTATAGTTCCTCCAGATAACTCATGGGTAAAAGTGGTTGGTTGTTTTGTTTTACGGCACATCGAGTCCTTTCGGGTCATTTAATGCCGAATCCTTTTGATATTCAGTTTACTTACAGTACCTGTCATTGCTTAAATCGTCACCCATTTGACGGCATATAAAACACCCCCCCCATTTCAGCAGGTCAGATTCAGGAAGAAAAGTTTTTAGTGTATTTAAGCATATATTGTTGAAAACAGTCTAGCTGTGCATCATACAAGCTGAAACATAGCTGTATAAAAGCAATTTGGCAGTACAGGCAAGCAATAAGCATACACAAGACATCTCAATAGCAGGAAATAATAATAATAATAATAATAATAATAATAATAATAATAATAATAGGCCTACTGGAGGTCTCAAACTTCACCTACACACACACACACACACACACACACATACATACAGATGCTGATAGGTACGCGCCCTGCGTCCCTAACACACAAAAATATAAAAGGAAGCAGTATTTCTTTTTGTTTCCCTCACCATTTCAAGCTAGCTGTAAATACATTTCAATAGTTTCTTAGAAACGAATTACACATGATAGGTTACAAAGTAGGAGTTAGACGGCTTTAGTTGGGACCCATGAATTTTCCTAGGGACTAGTTCAAAGCAAATATGTAAATCAAAAAAGCTATCAGTAATATATATATATATATATATATATATATATATATGGGGGGGGGGAGCTACATATCATATGATACATTTTTAAAGTGATAGTGTCCCTTAATTTCACGACTGTTATCATTTTGCAACACCCTCTGGTTAAAAATGAGATCGTCCAAGATAAAATGCAAAAACGTAAATCTTGATTATCTAGTGTTGCTTATCTACCGATTTCTTATGAGTGTCGTCACCTCATCTAAATAATGGGTGGGCCATTCAATTCTTATTATAAAGAACGGGAAGAAAAATGATATGCTGCACAGAAAAAATATAAGAAAGAAGAAAGAGAGAGAGAGGGGGTAGAGAAAAGATAGGGATAGGGGGTGAGCTCGCGGAAGCGATAACGCTGATTTGTTTCAATTGAACATAATGAAAAGATGAAAAGAAAGAAAAAATGTGAGAGTTAAATCAAGATTATTATACTTTTTAGATATTGAGCTATTTTACAATAGCTCTTAAGTAAACATATAAAACGTTGTAACAATTAAATTATCATACTGTGGTATATCCACAGGTCCTGCTAGTTTTAATGTAATAATTGCAATTTTCTGTACTTTTACAGCATAAGCAATTAAGAAATAGCACATACTACCCAGAAAGAAAATCTGTATAACAGTGTTATTTATTTCAACATTTTTTTTTTCGTAACCCCAGTCAACTTATACCAGGTGAAAATGACTGAACTTAGATATGTAAAATGTCTTCTTAGCACCCTTTGGCCTGGTGTTTACCAAGAAGCTGATATCCCATAGCAACGACATTCAGCCCATTAAAACTGCGAAGTAGTTACAGGTGAGATGTAAATTTACCCACCCCCACCCCCACCTACATATTGCTAAATAAATTGCCTTACAATCTAAGTTTTTTATCTTTGAAATGAATACGCTTGTTTATAGTGTTAGATTCGTTGTTTTAAATTTGCAATAGACCTTCAATGTATCTCAGAAAAAAAGTAAAGTAAAGTCGTCGGGGTGGCCTAAAGTCGGTATCAGCCA
Organism: Doryteuthis pealeii; assembly: GCA_023376005.1. Classification (NCBI taxonomy): domain Eukaryota; kingdom Metazoa; phylum Mollusca; class Cephalopoda; order Myopsida; family Loliginidae; genus Doryteuthis; species Doryteuthis pealeii. The sequence goes on from CM042168.1 coordinate 75,460,815, forward strand.
GACAGCGAGGGAGTATATCCCCTTTTCACTAGCGCTAGACCAAGAAGATTGTTTCTGCGTCTGAGGTGGGGCGCCACACCTTCCATCAGCTCCTTACTTTACCGCACAGATCCCCGTGCTACTCATACGCTGAGTTGGCGAGGACCAGTATCGAACTAGGAACCTTGTGGTTTCTAAGGTGTAATGGCTAACATCGTAGGAAATGAATATGGTGACAAGAGTTCAAATCCTGGACGAGGTTGTTAGTTCTGAGATAAGGAGGAAGGGGAGAGACAGCCCTCAAAGTAGTTTTTGACTAACAAGAAGAGAGCCCCTTTGGTTTGAATTCAGATTTTAAGTTGTCCAAGAAAAGACTTTCTGGCACTCCCGATTTTCTTTTCTCTCTTTCAATACAACCCAAGTGGTGCAGCCATACGGTAGCACTAACACGGCTACAGCTTGAATTAATTACCTATCTATAACTTCCTACTTCTCTGAACATTTCTACGTAAAGAAGCGCTTGTAATAAACTAGTGGTATAAGGCGACTTTTTTCTCTTTTAACACAATCCAAGTGGTGTAGCCATACAGTAGCACTAACACGGCTACAGCTGGAAAGAATTGCCTCTAACTTCCTATATCTCTGAACATTTCTACGTAAAGGAGCACTTATAATAAACTAGTAATACAAACTACAAGTTCAAGTGGTGCAGCCATACAGTAGCACTAACACGGCTACAGCTTGAAAGAATTGCCTCTAACTACCTATATCTCTGAACATTTCTACGTAAAGGAGCACTTATAATAAACTAGTAATACAAAACTACAAGTTCAAGTGGTGCAGCCATACAGTAGCACTAACACGGCTACAGCTTGAAAGAATTGCCTCTAACTTCCTATATCTCTGAACATTTCTACGTAAAGGAGCGCTTGTAATAAACTAGTGATACAAGGCGACATATATTCTCTCTCTCTCTTCTCTCTCTCTCTCTCTCTCTCTCTCTCTCTCTCTCTCTCTCTCTTCCAATGTAGTTTCGTTCACTACCATCTGGGCACAGCTTTAAGTAAATGTTTGTTAAAAACAATACACGCAAACCCGTCTAAATTTACTGAGCTCGAATTACGGCAATTTATGCCACTTATTCCTATAAATATTTATTCTTTGTAACAGATGTGCTTTTTGTTGAGTGCCAGAAATTCTTTTCTTGGACAACTTACACGATAACTTTCCCCTTTTTCTTTTCTCTCTTTTTTTTTTTTATCAATGCTTTTACAGATGCACATCAAGATATTTTATTACAGGTAAGAAGGAATGTCTGTACGAGCCGGGCTGAGTCGTACAAGAGAGAAAAAATGGCAAGACGTCCTAGAATTTAAATAGACACATCAAAGAATAATTTAGTGCTATATTATACTAATATTTTTGTTTTTATTTAATAGATTCTGTCATGACTGATAATGGTTATAGTAGTAATTTACATGTAGAGTAGATTATAAAAGTTAGCAGTGACCAGCTGCACAATACGACCAGTTTTGGGCTAAACTTGCAAATTGGTCGGAAAATTAAAACGGAAAGTTTTTTGGTGGTCCCCCATGACAGTTTAACTACAGTCTATGAATGAACTTTATGCGAATTGGGTTACGGTTTAGGGGTTTGGGGATTAAGGTTGTTTTTAATTACGTATTGCTTAAAAAAAAATTACTATACATTTAATTAACCATTGAAATTAATTATTGAATCCAACGGTAGACACATTAGTCTCAGTTGTTTGTGTTAGTATTGCAATGTATAATTTCAATTAAACTTGGTTGAAAAAAATATTTTTCAACATTAAATGTATAGTAATTTGTTTTTTTTTTTTAAGCAATACGTAATAAAAAAACAACCTTAATCCCCAAACCCAATTCGCAAAAAGTTAATTCGTAGACTGTAGTTAAACTGTCATGGGGCTAAACTTGCAAATTGGTCGGAAAATTAAAAATATTTTTCAACATTAAATGTATAGTAATTTGTTTTGTTTTTTAAGCAATACGTAATAAAAAAACAACCTTAATCCCCAAACCCAATTCGCAAAAAGTTAATTCGTAGACTGTAGT
>CM042168.1:75467889-75492889 GCA_023376005.1 Doryteuthis pealeii
GACCGTTTATCTCAATCGGTAGAGCACAGTAGGTGTGGCAGTCCACCTTAGACTCTAAAGAATTTCAACGGTCTAGCACTATTTGGTTTGGTTTGTTTTATGGCATATCAACCTCGGTGGGTCATTTAATGCTGATAAAGTTTTGAAATAAAGTCATTCTTAATAGATAATCAGTTTTGCTTATAAACATGTTTTACTATTTAACCCATAGATGCGACCCTAACAGGTACTACCACTCCGGGTCAGAGTGGACCTGGGAGCAATGGGGATGAAGGGGTACTCCATATTCCCCAAACCTCCAAATGTGGAACTTCACCATCAGATAGAGTTTAACGTTATTCCCAGGACATGTAGACCCTCAGCCACCGCCTTCTAGTACCCAATATGATAAAAAGGGTTGGGGCTTGCCATAAGGGCAATACGGTTGGGGCTATCATATAGGTGCTAAGGCTTGATGTGACCAGCCGATTAATTGGAGGGGGGTCTGTCCGACCGCCAGTCTAGTCCAAGTAAGGACCAAAGTGGAATATTGCATATCATGGACTGCTCAATCACCTGGGTTCTACCCTTAAGCATCATGGGTCGCCACCCACGGCCAACAGGTGGCCCCATTGGGGAGTCTTACCCCTCTGCAGAGGTGCAGTCGTGCATTCTAATGCCCCACTGACAGGGTGGTCTAGCACTAGTGAAAAGTGGATAGACTTCCTTGTTGTCCAGCTGATACTGACAATAAGCCACTCCACCTTTGGTGGTCTTGGCTGAAGTTAGCTGGTCTAAAGTCAATAGACCACTCCATCTACTTTACTTTTTATCCAACCCTTCCACAAAAGCAGGATGTGACACAAGGTCAATTCTTAAGCAGTTTAATAGGTTTAAATTCAGATTTTAAATAAAGTGAATATTACCTAAGGAGTAGGCAATAGGAAGCACTGTTTATGAAGGAGTACTCCATACTCCCCAAAGAGCCTCACAACCAAATGCAATTTAGTGTCATATCCAGGATACCTTTTTCAGCTAGGAAATCGCACCTTTTCAAAATGTCTATTGTCCATCATGATTATTGAAGGAAGGAAGTAAGTCAGTCAGTAAGTCAACTATTGGTTTGAACAGTGTGACTGGCCAAGCACAACTGAACCAGTGTCAAGACAACTGGTACTTATGGGAATTCAGAATAGTCCACTCATGCATTTGGGTGATTCCATTCCCTGAGTCCTGATTGGCTGCTTGGTTTGTATGATCCTCTGAGGCTTCATAAATATCCTGCCATTTTGCAGTAGTCTTTGCAGCAAACCAGAATCGTATTGGGTTACGACTGCTTGCTGTCTTGTCAATTCGACGGTAATTGGAATTAGTATGATTATTCTACAATGATGATTTAAGATGTATGTATGTATGTATTTATTTGTTGTAGAGTAGTTAACACCCCTACAGGATGGACTGTCTCATTGCCTTATAATAGTCAACGTAGTAGTGATAGAAATGGAAAAATTATATTCGGAAAAAATCACTGCGTTTGACTACACACATTTGACCCTCCTCATTCTTGTAAGTTTGTCTTTTTGAATTGTTCTACTTCTTGTTTTATGTAATAAGTATCTGTTAGCACCAGATACAAGTGCTGAATGAGATATATATCAAGCACACTATTTCTCTGTGTATCTTTTACCACCTCAACGATACAACATTATCCAGGGGTGCGATTTACTTCTGTTGGTAGAACCTCTGCCTAAAAACCACAAGGTTCTGGGTTCAATACCAGCCCTTTTTGGCTTTGGCATTAAATAACCCTCTGAAGGTTGATATGCCATTAAACAAAGAAATCAAACCATCCAGGTAATAAGCAATGATAGATCAAACTATAAGGACCAATTTAGCTCAGTTGATAGAGAATCTGCCTAGGAACCACAAAGTTCCAGGTTCAAATGTTACTGTCGCCCTTGACCAGGATTGAACCTGCAGCCTAGAGATAACTGTCACTTAGAATTATATCCACTACACCATGTGTCAAATAGGACTACTTCATCGAATTAATAAAGAAATTAGAAATTTTACTAAAATTAATGACTTTTGTTTAGTGATTGATTTTAATGGCATGTCAACCCATCTCGGGTTATTTTATGCTTAGAGAATTTGCATTCATTGTACATTCATAGTAAAAACAGTTTTGTATAGTATTGGTATGTTCCAACTCCACAGCCCTATTGGAAATATTGATTTGGATGACAAGCTCATTAACCATTACATTAGAGATTGTGTTGCATACTAGCATTAGATTCACGCTGCTAAATAATGTACGTTAGTACTGGTTTCAAATTTACGGCCCTACTTCGCTGTATCTGCATACGTAGTGGGTATCGTCACTAACCCTAGACGATATATGTAGTGGTCGCTTAATGAAATCACAACACATGGCATTAGTAGGAGTTTTGACTTTATTTCTTCTTCTCGGCTGTACGTTAGTGGGTGGCAAGCGTTGACAATGGGAACTGCCCAAGGGTTGACAATGACTACTCCTACTGCTGCTGAGGATGGTGAGGTAAAGGGGTGCTGGTGGCGATGGCCCATGTCGACAGTCACTCCTTATGCTCTGTTCGCCGTCTCCTGTCTGACTGTCCCTGACGACTCGACCCTCTGGCTTTTGTATTGACGACCGCCTACGCATTTTTATCTTTTGATCTGATAACTATTCCAAACTTTTTGTTACCCATCTTTCTTTTGTTCGCTTTACCGGGAAAAAGTCCTTTGTCATTTTTGTTATCTTTTCTTCACTTTGTTTAATTTAACCGGAAATTCATATTTCCGTTTGTACAATATCCAACAATTGATCCCTGAAGAATTGTTGTATTAGGTGATCAGTATTCAACTGTATTGCAAGTTGAATCTGCTCTGAGCATCACAGTGTTGGTAGGTAGTTTAAATACAAGTTTAGGCTGGTTTTCAGTGTAGACTCTTTAATCCATACATATCCAACACATGGCTATGTTCTGGTAGTTAGTACAGGGCCAGTATTCGGTTACAGCCTGTCTTTTTTTTGTCTGGCAACTGGATGCTAGTTACAACCTTCCTGTGAAGGTGAGAATAATATGTTGATTCTGCAATCCCTATAAACTCACTTTTGGTGCAACCAAGGGTTTTTTTTTCATTAAATAAGAAAATGAAGATGTTTTCAAAATATGAGATTAGAAAAAAAATGACACTTCAAAAGTCAAGGGTCACAAAAATCATAAATGTTACATTTTTCTTGTAATATGATATTTTTTAAAATTTTCTTCTTTCTTTCCACAACTGGCTCGAGTTTCAGCTCCAAATAAACTTGTATTATAAGAAAGAAGAAACCTTATTCGGATGACAATTGGTAAAACTTTGATATTTGATGAAGAATTGGACACTAATGAACAAGATTCCACAAAAAATAAATAAATAAATAAAAATAAAATAAAATAAAATAAATATAATAATAATAATAATTCTAGTTTTTATTCTTATTTGCAAAAACAACTTAATCGCTCCTTCCCCTCCTTAAAGCCACTTTTCTTTTTTTGGCAAATGGATTCCTTGAGCTTTAGAAGTTGGTATCACAGATTTTTGTAGAGATGTATATATTAACAACTAAAATTTTCCATTCATGAAATTAAAGAATAAATAAAAGAAAATAAACAAAAAAAACAAAACAAAAAACAATGCAAAAATTGGACCATGTGACATTTAGGCACCCCTTTTGCTTTGCTGATTCATAAGTACATTTTTTTCATTTACATCGTCAACATCTGGATGTTTGTTAGGGTTAGGGGTTAGTTTTATGATTTTTTTTAAAAAACCCTCTAAAGATCATCTGTTAACAAACAACTGGATGTTGACGGTGTAAATGAAAAAATGTACTTATGAATCAGCAAAGCAAAAGGGGTGCCTAAAGGTCATATGGTTCCAAAAATTAACAATGATTTACATGTTTTCCATGATAGATAATCTTTTCCCATCATTTCTCACAGGTAATTTTGTTTTGTTTTTCTCAACTAACCAAAATCCCTAAGACTGATAAAACTAAATAGATATAAGGAAATGAGTCTATTTAAGTCTGTAGAGGTGCAGTCGGTGTATTCTAATGCCCCAGCCGACAGGGTGGACTGTAGCAGGGGAAATTCCTTCTGTAGAAAAGCACACACTTGTGCTACAAGTAGGAACCACAGGATGTGTATAGACTGTCTGAGAGTGTAGCATAATTATTATGGTCTACAGGGAATTTGGGGATTGAAAAGAAAATGGTAATCGGATTTCTGGAGAAAGAGAAGAAAAAGAAATAAGAACAAAAAAAGGTTAAAGTTTGGAAGGGTAAAAACCCAAGGGGAGGGGCAACCATTGACTGACCAATGACCCCGGAACTAGAGTTAAAAATAAAAGCGAAAGTCCCAGTTTCTGCGGAGGAGCGAAAGTGGATGTGACCCTCCCACCCCTGGGACGACAAATGGAAGTAAAGAAAATTCGGCCTCTTTCTTTCGCCAGACCTGAGAAGGGTCGGACAGGTTTGTTGGGGTCCGTTGTGATATGTCTAGCGTAGCAACGAACAGCATGCATGAACCATGATTTATGATAGAATAGCTTGACCTTACTCTCTCTCCTTCTCCCTTGAAAAGAACCCACAAGCCTAGAAAGAAATAAACAACCCCTTTGTGACTATACAACTTTGTATGTTGTTCCTTCTAGCTAACGACAACTACTACTACTAACGACTACTATTACAATGACTGGTACCTATGCAACAAGAGTTCCCTTTAGAATGTGCTTAATGGTGTTGTGGCATCATCATGTAGTGTGTCTTTTATTCCCATACCAGTGGAGAGGGAGTCTGTTGTTTAATAGATTTTGGGAGATGTCTATATTTGTGTCTCCAGTGTAAGGGGAGCCATTTATTTACATCAACACCACCACCTCCTCCTCCTCCTCCTCCTCCTCCTCCTCCTGTCACTGCATTGTTCATTCATTTGAAGAATTCCTCCATTAATTTTCTTGATATCTCAACTAATTTTTATTTTGAATAGTCAGCATTAAGGGAGATGGTGTCACTGATGTGCAATGCAGACCCCCCCCCCTTTGGGGGGGGGTTTAGTGTGGTGACACATAGGAAGGACTGATAATGAGAGTCTGGAACACAAGATACAAGTAAAAAAAATACAGGTTTTCTTTTCATTGATTGACCCCTCCCCACAACTCACACACACATTAATAATTCTTATTAGTTTTAAAAGTCTAATTAAAGACTAGAAGCTGCTACCCGGCGTCACCCGAGTAGAGATGGGGTGGGTTATTGAGATTAGTCAGTATACTGTTGGTTTCAACAACTGGCTAAGCATAACGGAAGCAATGCCCAAGACAGTTGGTATTTATGGAAATCAAAAATAGTCCATTCATGTATTTGGGTGATTCCATTCCTTAAGTTCTGATTGGCTGCTTGGTTTCTATGAAATTATGGAGCTTCATAAATACACTCTGGCATTCTGCAGTAGGATTGCAGTAAGATAGGTTTGTATTCAGTTACGACTACTTGTTGCCTGGTCTTACCAATTCGATGGTAATTGGAACTTTAGTCTGATTATTCTACATGGGTAAAATTGTAGTCTCGCAGATCCATTATTGTTGAATTGTGAGTTGGACCATTGCTGGATCCCTCATTAATATTCCCATGTAAATAAGACCTTCTGTTGATGAAGACATTCAGTAACGAAAAATGAATGTCTCTATTTAAGATATTAAATGCAAAAAAAAAAAATTCCATGCTCTTATCATTTAAATTTTATATTCTAATTATCTTCATGAATATAAATCAAATCTTCATTATTTTTACTCAAAGAGCAAGATTTGGTGATAATGAATGTGTATATATATTTACTTTGTCATTAATTATTTTACTTTCATAGTTTCCTCCAGACATACATACACACAAACTACCCTTTATATATGTATAGATGTGTTGAGTGTCCAGTATTCAACTGTGTTGCAAGTTGAATCTGCTCTGAGACTTGGTAGCTGCTTTAAATACAGTGATGCTGATAGCTTTTTGGTTTAGTGCATCCTGGGACACACATATTTGCTTTGAATGAGTCCCGAGGAAAATTTATGGGTTCCAACTAAAGCCATCTAACTCCTACCTTGTAACCTATCCCATGTAATTCATTTCTAAGAAACTATTGAAATGTATTTACAGTTAGCTTGAAATGGTGAGGGAAGAAAAAAGAAAAATACTGGGATGCATGGATATGACTTTACTGCATGCATCCTTTTAGATTTTTGTGCGTTAGGGATGAAGGACGCATACCTATCAGCATCTATGAAACAGCAGTTTTGGCTCTTCCACTGTGTACCTTGGCCAAACTCATTCCCAGGATTCTAATTGGCTGCTGGTTTTAGTGTGGGCATTTTTATCCATATATACCCACCACTTGACTGTGTTCTGACAGTTTGTACAGAGTCTGTATTCGGTTACAGTCTGTCTTTTTTCCTTGTTCGGTAACTGGATGCATTTTAATAGAACATGCATTTCCAACAACGCAATCTAGAAAACAATCAGAAACTAAATGGATTCTAAAATTACAAACACACGTGAAGGGATTGAACGCAGACATCAGAATTCTATATTTCACAGACGCTGCCGATAACAACAGAGACAAAAAAGTCGTTAAACAGGAATAACATTTATTTGATAAAGGGTATCTAACGAACCTGAAAATTTATGACAAAAAATAATAATAAAAAAATAAGTGAATCCAATACTCCATAATATCGAGTTCATTCATTTATATATTTTTAATGCTTCGTAATAACACCCAATTTAAAAAAAAAAAACATTTAAAAAAATATATACCGAGAGAAGCATACGGAGACCACCTAAAATACAACATGAATATATATATATATATATATATATATATATGTTGATTTGTTAGCATTTCTTGTCAAGATATTTTGTTATTCGATAACCACACATTATAGATGAGACAGCTGTAGAAAATCCTATTGGTTGTTAGGCAGAACTAAAGTCAACATTTACCAGATCTAAAATCAAGAGTTACCTTCACTTAGATTCCGCCTAAAGAGGCAGGAGGATTGGAAATCAGTATCAGCTTAAATTAATATGATAGAAAATACTATATAGGCATGTTGGTTGGTTGGGTTTTATGGCATGTCAACCCTTGTTGGGTTATTCTATGCTGCAGAAATGTTGTTTTATTCATACTTATTGGGTATTCAATTTTTAAAAATTGTTTTAAACTCATTTTTAATCTATTTAACCCATAGACAGGTCTCTAACAAATACTACTCTATGTCAGAGAGGACTATGGTGTAATGGTGATGAAGGAGTACTCCAGACTCCCCAGAGTGTATCAAAAGTATTTTTCTACTTTAATTATATATATATATATATATATATATATATATAATAATAATAATAATAATGGACTCTCCCGTCAATTTTCGATGTATGAGGGTTCATACACACAATGAACTCCCATACAGGGATTTTTTATAGTGGTGAAGGCTTGTGTTGGACCATCCACACTTTTTGGCACAGTCGATAGGAAAGAATTGGTGCATCAAAGGTTGCCACAAACCCAATCAACGACCGACCTCAGGAATTTTGAATTCAGAGTTATCCCTCTCCTAGACTGGTTACCTACCCAAGGCTGAAGAGCCCAGTCTGCCCTACTATTTAACCCATAGCTGGAGGGAGAATATATGGATTCATACCTTTCCCAAGGGTATTAGCGCTATGTGAAATGCCAACAGCTCCGTCTAGGAATTGAACTCGTATCGACGAGTCCATTTTCCACGACTCTAACCACTAGCCCACGCGCCTCCATATATACATATGGGTTAATAATTTCGAATCTAGTATTAAAATAATTAAATGTCTTTAACTACTGCTGTTAAAAGAATCACATTAAAAAAAAAAACAAAAAAAAATAAAAAAAATAAAAAAAAAAAAAACAAATAAAAAAAAACCCTACTACATAACATCTGTATAAATTGAACACTTACAAAGTTTTACTGTTTTTGCAGTATACACATTCCCCGACGATGGCCCATGAATGGACCAAAAGTACTTGGAACAAATTAGTAGTGGCAAATAGTTTTGTATATCACAATAAAGATGAGGACAACAGTCCAAAATATCTTAATAATACAAATTATCAAGCCTCATCAAAAAAAATTCAGACAAATAGGAAAAAGAATTTGACAAAATGACCTTTAGCCGAGCAGAGTGTCGTCGTCATGGTAATGTATCCATTGCAGCCAATGCCATTAACAAAAACACTTACCTGAAAAAGAAAAAAAGAAAAAATTAATTATCAAAAATTTAATTAATTAATTAGATAACTAAAAATACAGTTTCATATGAAAGACAAAGTCATATAAGGACAGAGACAAAAAGGGAGAAAATAGAAGAAAAAGAAAATGGTTAAAAAATATTGCTAACATTAACATCATTTCTAACAGAATCATCATTGTCATTAACCCTTTGTTGTTAACTAACTAATTACATTTTGTCATAAGTGATTTAAAAAGAAAAGAAAAAAGAAAAGACTGATATTTTTTCTTTATCAAATCTAATACAAAATGTAGAGTATATTAAACCAATGTTTGAATGGGATAAAAAGCAACAATAATAAGATGGAACAAAATATAATAAAATAATTGTATTAACCAGAAAAAAAGGTAAAAAAATAATTATCAAATTCAATTGATTGGGGGGGGGTATATGCTTTGGTGTTAGTTCTTTTTTTTCCTTCTAATTTAAAAAGAAAATAGATAAAAGAACAAGAGAGAAAAAAGAACTAACACCAAATCATTACTCCCCCTCCCCTGCCACCTGATGACGACTAAAGAAACAGTCGAAAGCGCTCTGGCTGATAGCATGGGAAGAATCCTATTTCAACTGGATCCTAACATTAGAAAGATCGCCAGAAGACTGGAAAAGATACAAATCAAGATCATGAAAAAGAAATGTTCCGTGTTGTTTAATATATATCTGTGAGTGAGTGTATTAGCCAGAAAAAAAGGTAATTATCAAATTTTAGTTATCTAATGATAAGTAAAAATACAGTTTCATATGAAAGACAAAGTCATAAGGGCAAAGACAAACAGGTTGGTTGGTTGGGTTTTACGGCATGTAAACTCTTTGGTCCTTTTATGCCAAAGAAATTTTTGGTTTATTCATTCTTGTTGGATATTCAATTAAAAAAAATCTTTTTTTTTAAACACATTTTTTAAACCTAAATTATTTCTATTTTACCCATAGTATAGACCCTAACAGATACTACCACTCCAGGTCAGAGTGGAACTGGGAGTAATGGCGATGAAGGGGTACTTCAAACTCCCCAGAGATCAAAAATTGGAACTTTAACATTAGATACGGTTTAACATCATACTCTGGACAATAAGACCCTCCTCAGTCACCGCCTTCTAGCATATATATGATAGAATGGGTTGGGTATAATCAAGCTAGGACCATATGGCAAATATTACTGACATACAAAGTAAATATTGGCAATTATATTACCCACTAAGTTTTGAACCTGAGACTCCTGATCACAATACAAACAATAACAAAAAAACTAAAAAAAAAATAAAAAAAACACTAGTAATTACTAAACAGTCTTCTATTATTGGTTAAAGTAACTTTCTTTTGTTTTTTTTTTTTATAAAGTTGCTTTTTGGCCAGAAAATGCAGCTACTGGAAATTGCAGCAGCGAAGGGTTAATAAAACTGATATATCCGGGTTAAGGGATATATTCTGAAGTTCGTATTTGGTATATTATCACAGTATTAATTGGTACATCGGTTAGTTATCCGTCTCTGAACAGTCATGGTGTCGTCTAGCGAGTAAAGTTAGCTTGTAAGGTATATGGTCGTCGGCTATCGAGTAAGGATCGGTCGTAGGACGCAGGTCTAGAACCAACACAGTGTCGACTATTTATACATGACACTGTCCAATCAGATTATACTAAGGGGGTACCAAGGTATTTACATATTCATTATATCAAAAACCAAACCAACCCGGTGCTGGATCTTTAAAAAAAATTTTTTAAAAACTTTATGTCCTTATGGGTCATATTATTATACTCTAACAATCAAGCTAGCACCATGTGGCAAATATTACCGACATACAAAGTAAATATTGGAAATTATATTGCCCACCAAGTTTTGAACCACAAAGAGGAATTTGCCACAGACTGAGGCTCCTGATCACAATACAAATAATAACAAAAAAACTAAACAAAAAAAAACACTAGTAACTACTAAACAGTCTTCTATTATTGGTTAAAGTAACTTTCTTCTTTTTTTTTTTTTTTTTCTTCTAAAGTTGCTTTTTGGCCAGAAAATGCAGCTACTGGAAAATGCAGCAGCGAAGGGTTAATAAAACCAAACCAACCCGGTGCTGGATCTTAAAAAAAACTTAAAAAAAAAACTTTATGTCCTTAAGGGTCATATTATACTCTAACAATCAAGCTAGCACCATATGGCAAATATTACCGACATACAAAGTAAATATTGGCAATTATATTGCCCACCAAGTTTTGAACCACAAAGAAGAATTTGCCACAGACTGAGGCTCCTGATCGCAATACAAACAACAACAAAAAAGATTAAAAAAATAAAAATAAAACAAAAACAAACAAACAACCAAGCAAGTAACTACTAAACAGTCTGCCATTATTGGTTACCGGAACATTGCATTTAACAGAGAAATGGTGTCATAATCACAATACCAAGAAGAAAGAATCAAGTAACAGGAAGTTATTCTGATCATCTTGATCATCTTGATAACACATTATAATAATACCATAGAGAGAATTTCTCATATATGTTTTCCTGGTTATTATTATCGCCAGAATTATTCATCGTTAAAGCAACACAATAGACACCATGTGTGCGCGCGGATTTCGGCTTATGTAAAAAAAAAAAAATAAAAATTAAAAAAAAGGAAGAATGTTTGTATCGTTTAAGACTGGGATAGATTGGTTCCTAATTATATTGTTTGGAAACTCTCCAAATTTTTTTTTTTTAAGGTGTTTTATTTGGTTTCTCTGGGAAAATAATTAATCTGTCAGGGTTTGTTTTATCAGGAAATTGAAGACGACAAAATTTTTAAATAGAAAATTGAAAATACAATAGAATTAGTTAGGTTCATAAGTCGAAAAACTACAGGCCAAAAATTTCAAATATACAGAGTCAAGGATGCTTGGTGACTGTTGTTTACCTATACAATCATCAGACCAACTCTCTCTCTCTCTCTCTCTCACCCTATATATATATATATATATATATATATTTTAAAATAAGTGTATTTTAGCAGCATTTTTTATTTTATACAAGTTTTGTTGAACTGTACAGACAATTCCTGTCGGACAAGTTTTTCGTTGATCCGTTCCAATTTTCAGGCCATCTTTCTGGTGTCGGGGTGTAACTGGTATAACAGTCCCCCAAAGGTTTCAAAACGAGCAATTTCGGCAATACAATTTGCCATCCTCAGGTAGGAAACAATGGTATGATTTCGTGTCTCGTTTTTAGCGAGAACGAGTAGTAGCAAGGAATTAGAAGTGGGAGGTAATAACCATTGGTAGTAGGAGGTTGTAGAAATGGTAGTGGTTCGAGCAAGCGTTGCAGTTCAACAAAACTTATATATATATATTATATATATATATATATATACACAGATGTTGATAGGTATGCATCCTTCATCCTCGACACACAAAAATCTAAAAGGACACAGTAAAATCATATCCATGCATCCCAGTGTTTTTCTTTTTTCTTCTCCCACCATTTCAAACTAACTGTAAATACATTTCAATAGTTTCCTTGAAACGAATTACAAGGTGGCAGTTAGATAGCTTTAGTTATTTCCCCATAAATAAAACCCCTACAATCTATTCAGAAACTTTAGTTGGGACCCATAAATGTTCCCGGGGACTCATTCAAAGCAAATATGTTCATCCTAGGACTCAGTAAAATTAAAAGCTATCAGTATCACTGTATATATATTTTTCAATGTATATACATGTACATTTAGGTTAAGGTAGTGTAGACATGGAGTCAACAATGCCTGGTTACTGACAGTTTCTCATCTGTGCGATCTTGAGACCAAATGAGGAATTTGATGCAGCAGTTGAGTTTTATACATACAAAACTTAACTGCTGAATCAAATTCCCCACTTGGTCTGAAGATCGCATAGGCTATATATATATATATATATATATATATTGTAGAATAATCATACTAAGTCCAATTACCGTCGAATTGGCAAGACAAGACAGCAAGCAGTCGTAACCCAATACGATTCTGGTATGCTGTAAAGACCACTGCAAAGTGGCAGGATTTATAGGGCCTCAGAGGATCATAGAAACCAAGCAGCCAATCAGGACTCAGGGAATGGAATCACCCAAATGCATGAGTGGACTGTTCTGAATTCCCATAAGTACCAGTTGTCTTGACACGGGTTCAGTTGATCTTGGCCAGTCACATGTTCAAACCAATTGCTGACTGACTTCAATATATATATATATATATATATATATATATTGATAATGTAGTTTGCTATATCTATAATAAGTAGAGCTCAATATCAGTGATAGAGCATATATATCTAAGTTAGAATAGCATAGACATAGTTGAAAAGATGCTTCAGAGGTCCACAATATATATATATATGTACACACACACACATATATATAATTTCAGTCATCCACAGACACTGAGTTTTGATATATCACATCTCCTCAGTGTGGCTAAACATTAGCAGGCTACCTCCAGCTGAGATTGAAACCTTGACCGATTTATCATCAGTCAGAACCATTTCTTAACACCTGGGCCATCAGCCCACCTACAAACTGGAGCGAGAATTTAACTGATAATACATATGTATATATGTAAAGGCCGTCAGAGAGAGCTCCATCTGTTTATATATATATCATGTATATATATGTGGGGAACATTTTTTAAAGAAAACTAACACAGGATGTCATGAACGATGGAAACTCTTTATGTCGATACTTAAGTATTTCGTTTTTTTAAAATAAAACCTTCTTCAGGACATTGAAAATTTGTACGAGTAAAAGGTGAAAAATGTTAAGTGTATGTAATTTTAAAAAAACCCCGAAATACTTAAGTATCAACATAAAGAGTTTCCATCGTTCATGACATCCTGTGTTTGTTTTCTTTTAAAATTTTCTCCACATACTGGCAGATTAATTTCCTCATCTTGCTTCCATATATATATATATATATATATGGAAGTAAGTAAAGTCTACGGGGTGGCCTAAAGTTGGTATCAGCCAGTCAGCGAGGGAGTCTATCCCCTTTTCAATAGCGCTAGACCAAGGAGATTGTTTTTAGCATCTGAGGTGCAGCACCACACCTACCATCAGCTCCTTACTTTACCGCACAGATCCCTGTGCTACTCATACGCTGAGTTGGCGGGGACCGGTATTGAACTAGGAACCTTGTGGTTTCTAGCTAAACGCTCTACCGACTGAGCTAAACCGGCTCCTAAAATTAATCTGACAGTATGTGGAGAAATTTTTTTAAAGAAAACAAACATATATATATATATATAATATATATATATATATATATATATATATATATATATATATATATATATATATATATATATAAATATATATATATATTTGGTTGAAACATACATGAATAGTTATTTAAAATCATAATTCCTTGAAAATTACTGAAATTAAATAGAAATACTATATACAACACATTCAACCATATGATGATTGTAGCTAAATTATTTGTATTAAGAATAGTTACTTGAAGCTATAATTGCTTGCAATCATTATTATTAGTGAATATTACTTGAAATTAGATGCTTGTAAAAATAAAATCAAATGACCCAAAGAGGAATGCCATACCATAAAACCAACTATTCTAAGAAAATTTTTGGTATATTAATATAAGTACAGGGCAATCAAGAAAGTACCTACTTAACTCTTTATCTACTAAAGTTACCCCACAGTTGTACCAAATTTTCTATTTTTTTACCCGGATGATGGGATGTTTCAAAGTTCACTATCTATTCACATCAGAATTCATTCTATTCAAATAAAAAAAATGTAAAGTCGTCGAGGCGGCCTAATGTCGATATCAGCCATGCAGCGAGAGAGTCTATTATCACTAGCTCTAGACCAAGGAGATTATTTTAGCGTCAGGGGTGGAGCGCCACACCTACCATCAGCTCCTTACTTTACCGCACAGATTCCTGTGCTACTCATACGCTGAGTTAGTGAGGGCGGGTATCGAACTAGGAACCTTGTGGTTTCTAGCCGAACGCTCTACCGACTGAGCTAACCCGGCCCTCTATTCAAATAAACTCTAATTGTTATTGTAATCTGAGTCTTCTGCTCAATTATAAGGAACTAACCATCAGTTTTTGTATTTTGCTTGGATGTGATATTAGAGAGCCACTGTGAGTGGTTTAAAATAGGCAAAGACACAGATATTTACATGCACATGTACAGGCAAATAAAAAGATATATATATATATATATATATATATATATATATAGTCATCCACAGACACATGTTTTGACTTATCAAGTCTCTTCAGTGTGGCTAGACATTTTGTGAGCTACCTACAGCTGGGATAGAACTCTGATCGATTCAGCATCAGTCGGACAGCTTAACTGCTTGGCTATCATCACCCACAGAATGCGAAGGGGATTTTAACTGTTTTAATACACACATCTGTATGTATGTAAAGGCCGCCATAGAGTGCTCCATCCTATTGAAGTCAGTTAGTCTACTGTTGGTTTTAATAACAACAGCTTACCAAGTCCAACTCAAACAGTGTCCAAGACAGCTGGTATAAATAGGAATCAAGAATGATCCATTCATGAATCTGGGTGATTTAGGTGATTCCACTCCTTGAGTTCTGCTTGACTGCTTGATTTGAATGACATTGTGGAGTCTTATATATACTTTGTCATTTTGCAGTGAACTTTGTAGCATTCAGGTTTGTATTTGAGTTACAACCGTTTGTTGCTTTGTCTTCCCAGTTCGACGGTAATTGGAACTTTAATCATTCTTCACATCCCTTTTATAGGAGAGCGTTGCGTTTACGCTTTAGTTGGCAGTCATCAGTGAAATCCCCTCCAAAGTCCTCAACCACTGGGGAGCATTGTCTGTAGTTATATATATATATATATATATATATTGTGCAGGTGTGTTGATATATATTAGGCAGAAGTGCATGTATATCTATTAGGTGCAGGTACATATATATATTTGGGCATGTGTGTGCATATATAATGGACTCTCCCGTCGATTTTCTACGTATGAGGGTTCATACACACAATGAACTCCCACACAGGAATTTATTTATAGTGGTGAAGGCTTGTGTTGGACCACCCACACTTTTTGGCACAGTCGATAGGAAAGAATTGGTGCATCAAGGGTTGCCACAAACCCAATCAACAACCGACCTCAGGAATTTTGAATTCAGAGTTATCCCTCTCCTAGACTGGTTAGCTACCCAAGGCTGAAGAGCCTAGTCTGCCCTACTATTTAACCCATAGCTGGAGAGAGAATATATGGATTCATACCTTTCCCAAGGGTATTAGCGCTATGTGAAATGCCAACAGCTTCGTCTAGGAATTGAACTCGAATTGACGAGTCCATTTTCCACGACTCTAACCACTAGCCCATATGTATATATATATATATATATATATATATATACACACACACACACACACAGACAAACAGAGGGTATAATGGGTAAATTGTTGTCTAAATTATGGAAAAATCTAAATAATACTGATATCTCACTTTACCAGTATATCTACCTAAATTACATGAAAATATCTTGAAATATCATAGATTAAATTTATTCAAAGAAATGGCCAATGGCTTCAATTATGGCCTCAGGACAACTTTGGAATCTCCTGCAAGACTTTCTGACATTCTTCCTTGTTTTAAACTTGGTAAATACTGCCATTATCCTTGCCTTTTAATTCATCTTTAGTGTGACACAGAGTTTGTTTTTTGTTTGGCCTCTTAGTGAACTGCATACCACACACAAGAATCAAAAACCTTGTCTGTCATTTTCAATAAAACATGTCTACAAGAGAATCTGCCGCCTATATATATATATATATATATATATATAATATATATTTGTTTCAAAAGCTGCTATCAAATTTTCATTATAGTAGCATTAGTAGTTAATCCAAAAAGTACTCAATTTATTTCGTAAAGTATAGAGTATTTATAGTTGTAGAAAGAAAGTTTTCTCTCTACCATGATTTCGGTGTTCAAAGTACACCTTCTTCAGGAGTTCTGAAGAAGGTGTACCATGAACACCGAAATTGTGGTAGAGAGAAAAACTTTCTTTTTTTCTTTTCTAATTTCAGTTAATTAATCAGTTAATTAGTCAATTAGAGTGGTCTCCCTTGTCATCTTCGAACAAGAAAGCAACAAGACATGTCAGCCATCTTTGATTGCCGAGAGGAAAATGATAAAAAAATGATGATTCTGTTCACATTTTCTTATATACCTATTTTTAAGTCAAAAATAAAATAAATCGTGTCCTTAGTAATAATTAAATTCATTAAAATCTATGCCCAAACCAAATTTTCCGTTTAAATTTTGACAACGATTTGCAATTTTAACCCTTTTTTTTCTCCCCCTCTTGAATCTCCAAATGCCCCCTTATCCCTTTTACTCAACTTTATATACATCATCATCATCATCATGTCGCGCTGTTGGCACGGATATCCATCACAATCTCTCTCCATCTGTCCCTATCGCTCATCATTCTCAGGAGGTCCTCTGTGCAGCATCCTGTATCCGCACAGAGCTAATCAATGTACGTCTTCGCTGGTCGGCCCACACTGGCATGTCCAGGTGCTGGCTTCCACAGGAGGATGTCGTTTATGAGCTAGTCCTTGCTTCTCCAGCAGTGTCCCGCGTGTCTTGTCCGTCTCACTCGGATGGTTTGGGTGATATGTCGCAGGTGGCCGTACAGCTGCTTTATCGTGGGGTGCTGTTTCCACGTCTTGTTCAGGATCACCCACAGCATTCTTGTGCAGCTCCCATCTAGTTTATTCTCTAGTCGCTTCGTTAAGGTCCAGGTGGTGCAGCCATACAGCAGCACTGATACGACAATGGCCTGGAAGAACTGTCTCTTTAACTTGTCTGTGAGATTGGATTTCCATATGACCGATAATTTATATACATACTGACTTTTAATTGTTGTTACCTTTTTGAAAAAGCACTGGTCGAAAGTGTAGAAGAATTCCAATTACTGTTGAATTGAAAGACACGGCAACAAGGAAGCCGTAACACAATACGGATCTTACCTTGTTACAAGCCTACTCAACACATTCAAAACATCCATCATCTTTTTAACTACATAAATCTTTTTTTTTTCTCCTTGACTAGTTTCATATTGTCCTGAAGAATATTTCTTTATAAACTAAAATGTTGAAGAATAATTAAAGTTCCAATTACAACAAATGGTTGTAACTGAAATACAAACCCGAATGTCACAAAGTCTACTGCAGAATGACAGGATATATATAAGACTCCACAATGTCATTCAAATCAAGCAGCCAATCAGAATGGAATGACCCAAATCACTCAAATTCATGAATGGGTCATTCTTGATTTCTATATATACCAACTGTCTTGGACACTGCTTAAGTTGTACTTAGTTAGCTGATGTTATTCATACCAACAGTAGACTTACTGACTTCAATAGTTTCATATTCTCCTGAAGAATATTTCTTTATAAACCAAAATGTTTGAACATCTACATTACGACTAATAAATTTTCATCCAATGTAACATCCTGTGTTTGTCTACATTTCTCCATATACACATTTTTAGATGAATAACATCAATATACTCATATACCTATATATATATATATATATATATATATATACACACACACACGGAGACAGAAATATCATTGTATATATGCCTATTTGCCAATAAATATTAATATTTCTCACACACACACACACACACACACACAATCATCAACTAATCTCTATGGCCAAAAAGTCCCACATGTTCCGCTGTGAATGTTTATACACATCAATGACCAGATGGGTGAACACCATTTTAGACAATATTGCTCCTCCCCACCATGTGTTCTAATGGGGGGGGGGGAGGGGTTCGCAAAACTGCTTGCCTAGTGTCCAATAATCTTAAGTGCAGCGGTCAGCCGTCTGCACCAGTGGGCGGCGATCCACTGCGGCCAAGCGTGCAAACGCCTGCGGCAATGCATTAATGATATTGTAACAGGAGAGAAAAAAAAAAAAAAGAAAAAAGAAAAAGGAACATTATTAAGAATACTATTCACATCTCAATATTATTTTCTGGTCTACTGACACTTATATAAGTCACAATGAACCAGGGATTGCTTTTTTGTGTATGTGGAGGGGGGTTATACATCAGACCGAAAGAATAATAATGCATTTAAGTTTTTTGTTCGTTTTTTTGTATATTCTTTTTTTTTTGCATTAAACCTGAAGATAAACAGAGTGTGTTAGACCCAAATATGCAAAGATATTTTTTTTTGCAAAAGAAACCTGTAACAATAGGGGGGTTGGGGGGATATAATAATGGTTCTTTTATGGTTGGCTTAATGGTGAAAGAGTTGGCAGTAAGACAAAAGGTCTAGTTACTTACTATAAACAGTTGGTGATGTCCATTTGACAATAAGATAAAAGCTTATAGATTATTTCTAAAAATGAAATTAAAAAACGTTTATAGATCATCTGTAAAATGAACGCGTCTAGATTATCTGTAAAGGACTCCTAGAATATCTATAAAATTTAACGCTTCTAGATTATAAGATAAAGTTAAAGGTTTCTAGATTATCAATTAAAGTAAAAGGCTTCTGGATTATCTATGAAAAAAAAAAGGCTTCTGGGTTATCTATAAAAAAAAAGGCTTCTGGATTATTAAAAAAAGGCTTCTATTATCTATCTATTATTATCTACAAAATAAAAGCCATGTGGATTATCTACAAAATAAAAGGCTTCTGATTATCTATCAAATAAAAGATTATCTATCAAATAAAGCTTCTAGATTATCTATCAAATAAAAGCTTCTAGATTATCTATCAAATAAAATATTATCTATCAAATTATCTATCAAATAAAAGCTGCTAAATTATCTATCAAATAAAAGGCTGAGATTATCTATCAAATAAAAGCTGCTAAATTATCTATCAAATAAAAGCTAGATTATCTATCAAATAAAAGACTGCTAGATTATCTATCAAATAAAAGACTGCTAGATTATCTATCAAATAAAAGACTGCTAGATTATCTAAAAAAAACAAAACTTCTAAAAAAAAAAAAAAACTTCTAGTTCATCTATTTAAAAAAAAAAACTTCTAGATTATAAATTTTTTTTTCTAGATTATCTATTAAAAAGAGCTTATGAATTATCTATAATATAAAAAGCAAAGAATCTGTGATCCACTGTTGCTTCATACTTCCATTATCAGTTAATTCATTCAAAAAGTCTGTCTGTCCGTCCGATTCCTCCAACAGACTGTCTGTCAGTCCGTCCGATTCCTCCAACAGAAACAGACTGTCTGTCAGATTCATCCAACAGACTGTCTGTCAGATTCATCCAACAGACTGTCTGTCTGTCAGATTCATACGACTGCCCACTACTGGAATGTATCTCTGTTCATCTGTTTGCCGGTTCATCCAACTGTCTATCAGTCTGCCTATCCATCCATCCATCTATTCATTCAACTGTCTCTCCATCTGATTGCGTCTTTTTATCCACAGACAGGATGTCTCAGAAGCCTATCTCTATCCGCCCGTGGGTGCAGTAAACATATCAGATTTGTTTAACGGAAGGAATCAAACCCCATCATCACTTTTCCTACACTCTATAAAGAGAAACGTGAAAAGGAAGAAGAAGAAGAAGAACGCGAAGAAGAAGAAATATTTGTTTTTATCAGAGCGAAACCATCATTTTACCAGTATGGATTAGGAGTACAAAACACTTTCTTGTTAAGAATTTCTCACCAACAAGAGATAGATAGATAGATAGATAGATAGATAGATAGATAGAGATAGAGAGAGAGAGAGAGAGAGAGGGGGGGAATCAACAAAAACACACACATTTACAAGAATAAAACAAAATAAGGAAATGATAAGATCAACACTCGAAAGCAGACAGTTAAATGGCAACCAACTACAAAGATGGAGTTGTTAAAGAAAGAAAAAAAAAGTTGAGACAGTTTATTCTAGAAGATCTAATTATGATATCATTTACAATAACGTTACAGAACATCACCATTTCATGTTACCGTATCCGAGTTGGATTCAGGGTTGACGCTCCGTTAGTAAAAAAGCAGTAAGTTTAGAAATAGGAGGAAGGAAAATACATTAACCCTTGGAAACCAATTGAATGGTATTTGTGTCGCTACCTTGAAGTACCTCTAATAGGGGGACCAATTTTCCGCAGTCGCGGATGGAATGGAATCGTTAATCTGAAACGGAATCTGGAATTTTTAATGTAAGTTTCAATAAGAAATAATAAAATAATCAATTGATTTTTTTTTTTCAGATTTTTTGTTTTAGTTCTTTGAAATCTTAAGCGACCTTGTTAAACATTTCATTTTGAAAATTCTAGAATACTTTGTAATGATTATTATTTAGAATAAGACTATATCTATACATATATAAAAGGCAGTTGTGTGTATGTATGTCCAGAGGAAACTGCAAAATTAAACAATTAACGACAAAGTAAATATATATACACATTCACAATCACCAGATCTTGCTTTTTGAGCAAAAATAATGAAGATTTGATTTATATTCATGAAGATAATTTTTTTTAAATTGAATAACAGATCAGATTTTTTTTTTTTCATTTAATATTGTAAATAGTAGACATTAATTTTTCTTTTCAGATTGGCTGGATCAGCGCAAAGTCTTTTTACGTGGGGATTTTAATGGGACATTTCGTGGGGATCCAAATCACGATTCAGTAATAATGGATCTGCGAGACTAATTTTTTTAAAAATCTCCCCTTTACTCTGGCGACGCTTCTTCTAGTGTTAAATAAATCTAAGCCATTTTGTTAACAAATATTTATTCATTGTATTTTTAAAAAATCTGACCTGTGCAAATATTGGTCATTGCTCTTGGTAGGTACTATGACCAGTGGTTCTCAACCCCCCTTTTTACAATGGATCCCTTTGATCCGTATTTTACTATGGTGAACGCCCCTCCATAGCCATTCGATGTTTGAAAACTTCAAATACTCGAAGCCCTATACATTAAACAAAAAAAAGCACCTTAAACAAGATTAACTTTGAATATAGCAATCACGTTCTTCAATGCCTATAATTTCCCGCCAATTGTCCCCCTCATTATCCATAACATTTATTATAACTCCGTGAGTTCCTCCTTCTACTAACTCCTACCGCTACTCGGTTAGTGTTGAAAATAACCACAAAAACATCTCACTACTATACACCTGATGATGGCACTAAGTAGTGCCGAAAGTACTCGTGATAGAACCTTCGGTGGACTCATTAACCAACTCAACCAAGACACAAAAAAGTTGGCCAGACAATTGGAAAAGATCGAAAAGAAACTCGCCTGACATTTAATGTCTGATGCGTTCAACCAAACATATATATATGAAAACGTTTCGGCCGATGTGCCCTCCGGCCTTCTTCAGGTATTTCTTGTCTTAAAGGAGGAAGCGGTGACTTCACGGAGAAGGCTCCCGAATCCGACTAGAAATACTTGAACAAGCCCAGAGGGCACATCGGCCGAAACGTTGTACAGAAAACAATAAAGATAGTCTGAATAATCCAAATAATCCAAATTATCAAGCCTCATCTAAAAAATTTAAAAAATTCGGAGAAATAGTATAAGCTGCAAGTCAAGAAGAAAGACTTTAGAAGTAGAAAGAACATTTCAAGAATCTGTTTGGAAATCCTCACTTAATGCTATAATCATAACAACCAAATTATATGTTAACATTACTGATTATGAGACTGACGTGCTGCCTACTGCGCTATTGAGACACATCCAAATCATATGTGAAAGGCAAGAAGATAGACATAAAACCCGTGATGTTCCCACACTTGCATTATCAAAGTCATAGCAAATTAACAATTCCCTTGAAACAGCTGAGGCCAATCATCCACCATTCTCTTATATTAATCAGTTATTCACAGCATTATTTTTTTCTTACCTTTTGGAATTTTTCTAACGTTCATTAGTTTGTTGCTAATGTCAGCATAAAATGTCCAGGTTTTTTTTTTTTTTTTTTTAGTTTCCTATATGTTTTTTTTTTAATAATATCATTATCAATTTCTGAATAAAGTCATAAATGTCACAAATTTTATGTAGACACGATGCACCTTTATATATATATATATATATATATATTTGACAGCAGTTCAGTTTTCTCTTTAATCAATTCATTTGTTTGACACCTTTCATCTCTTTCAAAAGTCATGCCAAGAATTAAATCAAAACAAAAAAAATATTTTATGATTATATATATATATATATATATATATATATATATATATATATAGGGTGTTCAGGAGAAATTCGAGATATCTATATTTGGTTATTTTTCACCGTAGGTTGGAGGTATTAACGCACACTATGCATCATTTATTTATTATTCATTCATATACGTGATAACAGATACAATGGATGACTGGAACTCACATGAATCATGGAAGAGAATAACTTGTATCACCGGCCATCAAAATAAGGAGATTATGGTTGCTGTCCAATGTAAAAACAATCAGGCATGAACTGAAGAATTGCAATGGAGACTACGAGGCTGTGGTCGACGCTAATGGTGATTATTCTGTGTGAAATTTGTTGACAGTAGTGCAATTTCCGTGCCTGTTGAATTTCTTTACAATCCATTCAATTTTGAAGTTTTTTTCCTTATGAAACTGTCAAATTTATCCCGAACACCATATATATATATATATATAGGTATATGTAAAAACAAAATTTCTTTTGCGATGAAACAAAGAAAATACAGTGCTCAATCACAGTTTGTAAGAGCTAATATTCATTTATTTTACAATGTTTTCATAGATCAATGTTCATTATCAACGACCGCGGTTTCATGCCAAAGCAATCATCAGGTTGAGGAGCAAGATCCAATGGTGTTTGTTGTGGTTCTTTACTCAAAGTCACATTTAGGATTGTAATAACGTCGGTTAAATTTTCCGAACGCTGTTTATTTTTTTTAAATTTGAGTAAGAAACAACAAACACCATTGGATTGCTTCTCAACCTGATGATTGCTTTGGCATGAAACCGCGGTCGTTGATAATGAACATTGATCTATGAAAACATTGTAAAATAAATATATATATATATATATATATATATATATATATATAGAGAGAGAGAGAGAGAGAGAGAGAGAGAGGGGTAGACAAACATGGAATGTTATACTGGATGGAAGTTTATTATCGGTCGTAGTATCGATGTTCGAACATTTGGGTTTACATAGAAACCTTCTTAAGGACAATATGAAACAAGTAAAGGAAAAAAGATTTTTGTTGTTAAAAAGATAATGGATGTTTTGAAGGAGTTGAGTTTGGAAAATATGTAGAAAAGGTTCTTAAGTGTTCGTTGATTAGCGTTCACAATTGAATGTTAATGTCGGATTGATTTCCTTATTTTACTCCCATATATATATATATATATATATATATATATATATGCTCCCAACTCCCATGGGTGAGCACTGTAGGGGGACATGAATTGAAATTTCACCATTTAGCGTAAGCCGTTACTCGCCTATCTATAGACTTGAGTCCCTCTGGTGATTGTAAAAACATTCCCCGTAGGGATGTATCAATTAATTGTTCACCCAAAACTGACAGCCGTAGACGAAAATTCTGTCTGGTTTCGATCCCGGTTAAAGGTAGCTGTAAAAATGTCGAGCCGCACTGATGAGAAGTAAACTTCGAAATACGGGTCTGTGGATGACTGATATATATATATATATATATATATATATATATATAAGTAAAGTAAAGTAAAGTCGACGGGGCGGCCTTAAGTCGGTATCAGCCAGTCAGCGAGGGAGTCTATCCCCTTTTCAATAGCGCTAGACCAAGGAGATTGTTTTAGCATCTGAGGTGGAGCGCCACATCTACCATCAGCTCCTTATTTTACCGCACAGATGCCTGTGCTACTCATACGCTGAGTTGGCGGGGACCGGTATCGAACTAGGAACCTTGTGGTTTCTAGCCGAACGCTCTACCGACTGAGCTAACCCGGCCCCTTTTTTTTATATATTATATTATTATTATTATTATTATACTAAAGCTGAGTGAATCAATGATTGTTTTCAAAAGGGTTTTTTTTTCTGTTTAGTCTAATGACATACAATTCATACTAGAATATTCCTTAGTTCTAGGATTGAGTTATATTTGAAAAAAAATCCATTTTAATTGGTTCAAATTAGTCGTAATTTGCAATTAAGTAAAAAAATCAGTCGTCTCTAACTTCACATTCTGCCGGTCACTCCCCCTCTCTATGTATATCTTGATTACCACCTCATTATATATGTTATTTTCTATGTGAGACTAAAGAGAGTTATAGGAGAATGTGAAACATATTTGTATGTCAAGTTTCACCAGCAGCCAACCAGTATCTTCTCAACATCATGGCTCTTAATAAAATTTCAAGAATCAGGTCCACTTAAATTTGAATTAGGTCAAACGTTCTCTTTCTTAGAAATCTTACAAAATGATTTTAATGTTTTTTTAATTATCCAGCCGTATTGATTTAAAAAAATAATTCGCTTTGCAAACTAATCACAATTATCTCCATAGAGCTAAATGGGGGACTCAACGGGTTTCGTTTTGTCTTATATATATATATATATATATATATATGATATGTAAACACGATGTGTTTGGATATGGCTTTTTGCCGACAATTGTATGTAT
>CM042168.1:75495389-75505389 GCA_023376005.1 Doryteuthis pealeii
TACATATATATATATATAATTTTGCATCCTTCCGTCTACTATGGACGATGGCGTAGTATCCAAAACAAAGTGTAACTACGTAGCATTGATATGGAGGTTGAGCTGTCGCCAAGCAGCAGGTCTCCACCTGCCGTTGTGGTCCAAAGGAAAGAAAGAAGAAACACAATGCAGTTTGGCAACGTGTCGCAAGAGTTGCTGGATTGCATGTAATTATGTAACCCTGGGTTTCATACCCGTTCGGTATTCATCAGAATGAAAAGTTTCTTTAAAAATCCAATTAATATGGTAATTCTTTTTCTTCTTTTTTTATTGTTAGTGGGGCTGTGAGGTTTTATTTATGGATCTGTGTACAAAAGCTTGTGTGTTTGTTCATTGGTGAGTTTGTGTATCTGTTGTCACTGGTGCATACAAAGTACGTCAGCGCACCTACTGGGATATATAAGAATTTCAGAAGAGGAATCATACTTTATCTAAACAAGATTATCAATCACCAAACAGAGAGAGGGAAAAACCAGTCAAAAGGCCGTTTTGTTTATTCCTCATTTTTTCCCCTCTCTCTACTTGGTAGTTGACCATGTTGTTTAAATAAAGTGTGATTCCTCTACTGAAATTCTGGACTATATCACCTTTAGGCACCCCTTCCGCGATCACGACTCAAGGACACTTTTCTCATTTACACCGTCAAAATCCGGTTGTTTGTTCGAGGTTAGTTTTATAATTAAAAAAAAAAAAAAACTCTAAAAATCGTCTGTTAACAATTAACCGGATTTTGACGGTGTAAATGGAAAAAATGTCACCAAGAATCGAGATCGCAAAAGGAGTGCCTAAAGGTCATATCGTCCGAAATTCTTATCATATTAATTGTACAAAAAAATTGTTTATATATATATATATATATATATATATATATATATATATGGAGAATATGTGCTTAATTGAAGTCAGACCTAATTTTTTGAAAGTTAATTCATTAATGATTAATTAGGCGGGATTTAACTTTCAAAAAATTAGGTCTGACTTCAATTAAGCACATATTCTCCCAAATACTGTCGGCTGAAAATAGCTAGATTTGTTTACATTTGTTATATATATATATATATATATATATTATATATATTTATATATATATATATATATATATATATAGTTATTGAGTCCATGTATGCTTCTTTGTTGGTATATCTGATGAGTCTAATCTTCAGTATATATATATATATATATATTATATACACACATATACAGATGCTGATAGGTATACGTCCTGTGTCCCTGACGCACAAAAATCTAAAAGACGCAATAAAATCATACATATGCGTCCCAGTGTTTTTCGTTTTTCTTTCCTCACCATTTCAAACTAAGTGTAAATACATTTCAATAGTTTCTTACAAACGAATTACGCAGGATAGGTTACAAGGTAGGAGTAAGACGGCTTTAGTTGAGACCCATACATTTTCCCGGGGACTCATTCAAAGTAAATATGTGCGTCCCAGGACGTTCTAAATCAAAAAGCTATCAGCATCACTGTATATATATATATATATATATATATATATATGGGATTTAGTGTGAAGCATGAGTATTATGTGAAATAAATGACAAACTGAGTTGGATGTTATGTACTAATATTTTAAAGGAACGACCCTTTTTTACAAGGATTTTTAGACTGGCTGTCCACAGTGGTCGCTTGCGTCATACGCACAAGATATTTGTTGTATACTGGATTATACAGTATTCAGTATACTAGTACATTCAAATACAGTTTGCGCCAGACATAGAGTAACTCGCAACATAGTGCTAAAACGTCGAGGTAGACGGTTCGCGTATTGGTTCCGTAATCTGCGCATTCTCAGGATATTTGTCTCTCATCCCACTTATGCGGGCATGACACAAGGATATTTTTATGTGGACACTCACAAGCCGAAGCTCATGGGTAGTAGGCACAAAAATACGTTGATCCCGTCGGCATTCCCCCTCAGAGGGGGGGGCTCAAGGCTCTGGGCAATAAATCCAGCCCTGCCCCTTTAAATCAAGGGGCAGGTATTGCCTGGCGGGATAGCCCCTGGGATCAACACTGTTAATTTTACTTAGCCGCTCCAGAGGCCGAAGCACTCTAAAGCAGATTCAGCAATCACCCTGGTGTTCTAAAATGTAGAATAATCATAATAGTTCCAATTACCGTCGAATTGGTAAGACAAGGCAGCAAGTAGTCATAACTTAATACGAACCTGTTTTGCTGCAAATACTACTGCAAAATGCCAGTTTATTTATGAAGCCTCATAACATCATAGAAACCAAGCAGCCAATCATGACTCAAGGAATGGAATCACCCAAATGCATGAGTGGACTATTCTGGATTCCCATAAGTACCAATTGTCTTGGCACTGGTTAAGTTGTGCTTAGCTTGTTGTTCAAACCAACAGTACGCAAACTCACGTCATGGACCAGCGCACTCTCTATGATAGGTAAGCTAAGCTAGTCCACAAAAATATTTCACCAATTCTCTAGAATAAAATAGAGACCCCCACCCTTACCTGAACACAAACACCTGGAGATGCTTATGCAATGTCTGACTTAGAGTAAGAGCTAGCTTATTTGGTTGGCTGGCAGGCTGGTTGTTTTATGAGTCTTTTCGGGTCATTTTAATATTCGATTTCGCATGCAAATCACCGAGAGTTTTAAAAGATGCCCAGTAAATGAATTGCAAATGGCGTCCATGACGGAACTAACGAAGGATCGAATAGGGTTGGACCCCTCGGTTGCACTCCACTACAACCTTGTCTCTACATGTCAACAATAAAATTGTCCCATGAATGTTTCTAAGAATCTTCAACTAATTTTGTGACGCTGACCTTGAAAATATACTACATACACACATACAAGTATATATACACACACACGTGTGTGTATATATACATACATATACAAATATACATACATATACAAATATATATGGTGATTGCCACTTCTTCACAGAATAAGGCCATTTCCACAAGTAGTTCGGGTGTGAGCACGCCGAGTGTCCCCTGATTCAAGTTTGTTTCTTTCCTGTCATACATGAACCCCTTTCTAGGTTTCCGACCGTATGTGACCGAGAAGCCCAACCCTCGACAGGCAGGCCCTGCCACATAGGTCAAACATGTGGTCAGTCCCAGATGTAAGAGATGTTTCCATGCTGTCCGTCATGTGCCGCTTACGCAGAGGCCGCTTTAGGATGGGGTGCTCGAGCTGCCTTACCTCAATTCCATACAGCTACCATGAACCTGCTTATACAAAAGAATGTGTACCCGGACCACACCTCCGTCGATTGGTCCTCCTCGCTGAAGCGGACTTCCGCAACTCTCAAGATGTCTGCCCCATATCAATAGTTCTTTGCCACGGCCCCAGTTCATTGTCCAGGGCCCCGGGAGATGTCCGAAAATTTCAGGTGGCTGTTGTTAGCCTAGGTTTGTTGTAATGTTTTCTTGTTTTCATTATGTTAATGTGAACAGCCACTAGCCACAGGCTACCGGCCAGCTTGATATTTGCTCCTCCTCAGATATCTGGGTGGGCAGTCCTACCCAGGGGCTACTCAGTCACTCACATCCTCGCCACGCATGTAGCAATATCTGCACATGTTGACACGTGCGCTTGTGCGACACGCTCAACATGCTCTCCTTTCCCGAAGACTGGAATCAGTAACAAGCCGAGGCAAGATGACAAAGTATTTGGGGAGTGCAGGTGGATGATCTGTCGAGATCCACGGGTCCACCACACCGAGGAAAAAATACATACATATATATATATATATATATATATATATATATACACACACACACACACACATATAGGGATGTGCAAAGGGGACATAACTCTTTAAAATAAATAAGGAGTTATCCCTTACATCGAAATGTGTGGCGAAATATTATGGAGGCCTTAAAAGATCTATTTCATACTATCTCGTATGTTTTCACATCCGGTATTTCGAAGTAAAAGATAAACATTGAAATTTCTATCCAATATCTTTAAAAATATTTTTCTTGGAAGTGTAGCAAAAAAGACTTTTCTCTGTTGCGATTGACATATTTATTTAGATTGGGAGAGAATTTGGCCCGTTTTGTCATCCATAGTTAAAAATTGACAATTTTTAAAAAATCTTTAAAAGTTTCTGAAAATATGCAGCAAATCATAGCGTATTTTTAACTTAGTTTTTCACCAAGATAAATTTAAGGGCTATCTTTTGTTAAAATTTCAAGTTAGTCACGGATGCTGTCAGACATGTAAAATTGACCTTGAAATTTTTAAGGTAGTAAAAGTTTAATTTAAATAAAAAAATTTTTTTTACATCAATTTAAAGAAAAACATTTTTTTTAGTACTACGAAAAAAACATGCTACATTATTATTTTTTGAAAATAACTTAAATTTTTAAATGGTCAAATGTCAACCCTCTCCACATTCTGAATTGATAAAAAAATATTTTTTGAAGTTTCTTTAATAAAATAAGCTAATCATTATAAAATTAAATCGTCAGAAAATAATTTGGTGAAAATTTCATTAAAATTGGACAATTCCCTGATTTTTGGTAATTGTTTTAAAATTAAGGAATTAAAAAAAAATTATCTCCCTTGGCAATCCTTGAACATCACTATATATAATATATATATAATATATATACACACACACAGCCCCTATATATTCATAACACAACAAACCAAAAAGTTTCAACAGTATCTTCTCAGAACTTCTCCATTTGATGTGATTAGACCAGAAAACCTTGGTAGCCCAGTCCAATTTCCGTGCACTCAGCTATTTCCATTGAAACTAACAAGTAAAAACATGTGGCAAAATAGAGAAATATTTTTTCTTTCATTCCAAGAAAGATAGTGCCATCTCCCAAAGGGACAACAGCTGCAGAATTCTATCACATTGACATATGAAAAGCAAAGGAAAATTCTTTTTTCCTTTTCAACCAATCCAAAATCGACACTGAGCATTTCAATCATTCATTCATACATACATATATATATACACATACATACATATATATTATAAAGGGCCGGGTTAGCTCAGTCGGTAGAGCGTTCGGCTAGAAACCACAAGGTTCCTAGTTCGATACCGGTCCTCGCCAACTCAGCGTATGAGTAGCACAAGGATCTGTGCCGTAGAGTAAGGAGCTGATGGTAGGTGTGGCGCACCACCTCAGATGCTAAAACAATCTCCTTGGTCTAGTGCTATTGAAAAGGGGATAGACTCTCTCGCTGACTGGCTGATACCGACTTTAGGCCGCCCCGACGACTTTACTTACTTATATAGATAAGTGGATGATATCAAGTGTTTCCTTGATAGGATTCAACCAAAATTGAGAACTCAAACTTACATATAAAGATTTGCGTATATTTTTCTGCATATACGGAGTATTATAAATAAATGAATAAATGAATACCGTTCAGATAGAAATTTATTTCGACATTTCTTTTCCTCTTTCAGTCTGATTTTTAATAATTTGAACATTTCATATCCGGTCTTATTGATATTCTCCGCCTCCGTATATATATATATATATATATATATATATATATTATATATTAGTGTGTGTGTGTGTGTGTGTGTGTGTGACATGCAGGCAAAGATCATAATATAGAAAATGCAAAGGTCATAAAAATGTCTTTTCTTTTTAAGAAACTAGGAATAGGAGTGAAAATTGCTGTCAGATAAATAAAACGTGTGAGTTGGCCAATATTTTGTGCAAGTCAAGTGAATATTTGTGTTATTCAAGATGGAATTTTGCAGAAAATGATAATCAAGATCTGTCAGCAGATTTCTATCTTTTTTTTACATTTTGGAGATGGAAACACAAATAATATTTTGCTTTCTTAGAAAAATTCATATACCACAAGAAAAAGAAGAAAATGGGGAAAAAAAGGAAATTGTAAAGAATAAAAAAAAGAAATAGAAAAACAAAAACAAAAGAAAAAAGAAAATGAATAAAAAAGGAGAAAAAAAGAAAAAAGACGAAAAAAAAAGAAAAATGAAGAAAATGGAGAGAAAAAGGAAAAAAGAAATAAAAAAAAAGGAGAAAAAAGGAGAAGAAAATGGAAAAAAGTTTTTAAAAATGAAGATGAAGAAAAAAAAAGAAAAGGAAAAGAAGAAAAAAAAGAAAAAGGAAAAAAGAAAAAATGAAGAAGATTAAGAAGAAGAAAAAAAGAAAAAAGGAAAAAAGAAAAAGGAAAGAAAAGAATAAGAAGGAAAA
The DNA here is from genome assembly GCA_023376005.1 of Doryteuthis pealeii. Taxonomy (NCBI): domain Eukaryota; kingdom Metazoa; phylum Mollusca; class Cephalopoda; order Myopsida; family Loliginidae; genus Doryteuthis; species Doryteuthis pealeii. The sequence continues at coordinate 75,501,617 of CM042168.1, forward strand.
AAGAAAAATGAATAAGAAGGAAAAGAAAAAAGAAAAAATGAAGAAATGAAGAAGAAGAAGAAGAAGAAGAAGAAATCAAAAATGGAAGATATCAGATTGAATCTTAGGTTGATCAATCTTTCTCGTTCATTGAAAATAATCCATCATTTTTGGGTCGATGTCCCCCCCCCCCCCGATGACCTGAACGAATGTTGGGGTTAACTAGAAGAATCCTCCAGATTGCCTTCCCCAGGAGATTCTGCAAGTGAAAAGGAGGGTTCAGGTGGATTTTAAGTAGAATTTCAACAAAAGATGTCTCGACCGGCAAATAGAAATTTTTACTCTTGAAAGATTGTCCAATCACGCACATACACATACAACATGTTTCCAATATGTAGGAAGATTGAAGGTGTAGTTACCAAAACAGTTATCTATCTATGTATCTATATCTATCTATGCATATATAAAGGCAGTTGTGCGTATGTATGTATGTATGTATGTCCGGGGGGGGGGGACTAAGAAAATCAAACAATTAATGACAATGTAAATACATTCACTATCACCAGAGTTTGCTTTTTGAGCAAAAATAATTATGATTTTATTTTTTATTCATATCTGGGAAGATATTTAAAAATTAGGATTTTAATAGTAAGACTTATTTACACCTTCAGTCTTTTGTCTTTATTTATACTGTAATTAGTTTCAACTTTATATAACCCCCACCAATATTTTGCGCCCCCCCCCAAAAAAAAGGGGGGGATCAAAGTTAAGTGACCTGGAAAAAATCAGAAAGTTCTGAAATAGAATAACTGATGCATTATAAAATTCATTAATTGATAAATCAACACTGACCATTTCATTAAAATCGGAGAGTCTCTGATTTTTGATAATTTTTTTTCAATCGCCCCCCCCCCTCCGATTGAAAAAAAATTGAAAAATATTTATTTTGTAAAATATGGATTATACAACAACTTTGCCAGTGCCTACTATTTTTCATTTAGATGAATTTTTGTATCTTTATCCTTCACAAAATATAAATAAAATGAATATAAATAAACTTGCATTCATAATAAAAATATTTACAGGGCCGGTAAAATAAGCATAAAAGTCTATTTTACCTAAATAGAGGCTATTTAGGTAAAATAGACAAACCTACTTTTATGCTTATTTTACCGGCCCTGTAAATATTTTTATTCCTAAATGTTACTAACAATTATTGGCTGACTTCTGATATAGGTCGGAAAATTAAAACGGAAAGTTTTTTGGTGGTACCCAATGACAGTTTAACCACAGTCTATGAATTAACATTTTGCGAATTGGGTTACGGTTTTAGGGGAAAATGAAATCTAAGAAAGTAAAAAGCTGAAACAAAACAAAAACAAAAAAAATCTAATTCCGACTATGTAAAAATATTCAACAGAAGAATGCAAATGAAACAGACATAAAACAATAGCTGTATTTATTTCTATTACTACACTAGTTTCACAACTCCCGTAGCCGGTGGTTCACTGGAGGCTAAGTGACAGCAAGTCTCCTAAGATCTTCAAGACTCTTCTGAGAATTCTAACCGATCTTAACAGTGCTGTAGTTTAGTCTTGATTCATCCTCTGATTTTCAGAGCTTTGAAGAACGTTCCAAGGGCACCAATTACAATTGGTATGAACTTCATCTTCATGTTCCAGAGTTTTTTTTTCCAGTTCTCTGGCAAAGTCCAAGTATTTGTCTATCTTTTTGCTTTCTTTCATTTTCACTCAGTCGTCGACCGGGACGGCAAAATCCACGAGATGACAGATTCTCTTCTTGTCAATCAATACAAGGTCTGATCTCCTAGCCGGGATTAGATGATCCGTCTGTACCTCCAAGTCCGAGAGAATTTTATGCATCTCATTCTCCAGGACAGGTTCAGGTTTGTGCATATACCATTTAGTTGTATGGTGAAAATTGAATTTATTGCATAATTCCCAGTGGATTACCTTTCCCACCCAGTCCTACCTCGTCTTGTATTCTCTTTTTGCTAGTTTGCTGCATTCGTTAATTATTTAATTAATCGTTTCGTCTCTGTCTCCACACATTATGCACTTGCTATTCTGCTGCGTCTTATCTATTTTTGCCTTTATATAATTCGTTCTTATGACATTGTCGTGTGCTGTGATTATAAGTGATTCGGTTTCCCTCTTAAGGTTTCCTTTTCTTATCCATGTCCATGTCTTCTGATGTGATATCTCTTGAGTTTGACGCTTGAAGTACCCATGTAGTTATCCCCCCCACACACACACATTTCTGTCTTTTAGTTTTTGATGTATTTCTGCTTGTCAATATATTGTAATCGCTTTTCATGGATGCTGCAATTAATCGTTCCTTACTTTTATTAATGTATTCGTCAGTGCTCGGATTGTTGTATCTACACTATCTTCAATGTTGACGAGACCCCTTCTTCCTTGTTTTCTTGGCATTGTAAGATTCAAAGGTTATGACGAAGTCATAACTCGTTGGAACGCAAACTCCGACAAAGGTTGATGGACAAAACATTTTATATAACAGCACAAGAATTAACAGGGTACATAATACATACATACATAAGTAATATAAAATTACATGTAAAAAGGATAAACATAAAAGCGACAGACATGAGACTAGGAATAGTCCATGCTGTATAAATCACTTACAGTAATGTAAGGGGGGGGGCAAAGCCCCAACGAGAAAGGGGTAGCCATAAGACTTCCTCATGGTGTCTCGTAGGCCGGCAGGCAAAGAGAAAGAAGTTCAAATCAGCCGCTTAAATACACAAGGCCCCTAGCGGGAACCAGCGAAACCAAACGGGCAGACAACCCCCCAGGCAAATACGAAAATAACCCCACAGCATATATAGTCTTTCTATGCCGTCTCTTGTGTGTAATGCTTTGTGCATGGTTATGAGTTTCCTTGTCCTTTGGTCCATCTGTCGGCGCTCCTCTCATGTTCATTTTAGGAATGGTCCCGAGTATCTTACGATAGGGACAGCCCATGTGTTTATTCCATTGATAAGGTTTTTGCTTGGTTTCTAGGAGATTTCTTGTTCTTGTGAGGTATATAGAATACTAAGTCCAATTACCGTCGAATTGGCAAGAGAAGACGGCAAACAGTCGTAACTGAATACGATTCTGAGATGCCGTGAAGACCACTGAAAAGTGGCAGGATTTATGGAGCCTCAGAGGGCCCTACAAATCAAGCAGCCAATCAGAACTCAGGGAATGGACAAATGCAGGGAATGTCTTGACACTGGTGCAGTTGTGCTTGGCCAGTCACATTGCTCAAACCAATTGTTGACTGTCTAACTGACTTACTTCAATAAGGTATTCCGTTCTTACCTATTCTTTAATTTCTGTTTGTTTGATTGCGTATGCTTCTAATATTCCCAGATTATTATTATCATTATTATATTATTATTATTATCATTATACTACACTATGCTCGTAATCTAATAAATCCTTTTCTTTCTTTTTCTCCTTAAATAAACTTTCTTATTCCTGATTTATTAGACGTCGTAACTTGATCAATGTACAAAATCGTAACGATGCTAATCTTAGAATTTGAGCTCTTACCTGTCAAGACTGATTTACAAAAACACCAATGAAGACGATCTATTATTTAATAACAGATATGAGTTGGCTTCGTCTGCTCAAGTAAATTTTAGTTGGCAAAAGCCGGACGGTTTTGAGGTTAATTAGTTGGGACTAGCTGGACCTATAGTTTGGTTGTTTTATTTTACGGCATATCGACCCTTTCCGGGTTATTTAAAACCGGATTAAGTCATT
>CM042168.1:75507889-75627889 GCA_023376005.1 Doryteuthis pealeii
TGCCAGGGACGGTAAAAAATTTTCCTAAAAGTTAGTACTACATTCCAATAATGGCCGTCCAGTGATTGCCCGAATGCTGACCTCAAAATGAGGCTACGGCACCGCAGGTCTATTCTCAAAGCCATGTAATGAATAATGGTGGAGGGAGATAGTTTAAAAGGACCGAATTATGTACTACTAACCCTACTCAGGGTAACTTAAAGTAAAAAAAAAATTTTTTAGCTCAAAACACACTAGGAAATGGATTTTTTGTCCAAATATCCAGAATTATCACTGCTTCAGCTTTTCTTAATGTTTTATTACATGTTATTATGCTACTGGTATAGATGATGCTAATGAATTAAACAAAAATATTTTGATTTCGGGACGGTGCAAACCCCATTCGGGACGGTCATGAAAAAAGTTAGTGTCGGGGCCTGCAACCAACCTACCTACCTACCTACCAACCAACTGAATTAGCGGTCTTTTTGAGATAGCCAACTGTAAGCATGAGAAATTCTGGCTGACCATAGATCAGTGACGACTTTAGGTCATCGATATTATTCGGACTCATATTTTTAACAGAATTTACTATCTATCTATTATTATACTAAAGCTGAGTTAATCAACTTTTGCTTCCTAAAGGCTTTTACTGTTTAGTTTAATGACACAAAAATTATACTAAATTATTCCTTACTTTTAGGATTGAATTATGTTTGAAAAAAAATCTGTTTTAATTGGTTCTAATTAGTTTAATTTGCAATTAAGTCAAAAACCGACCAATCTCTTACTTTACTCTCTGTCTATCACATTCTTCCCCTCTATATATCTCTTGATTACCTCCTCATATACAATGTTAGTTTCTCTGGAGAGAGAGAGAGAGAGAGAGCCGGGAGAATTTGAAATGTATAATTTCACAACCATCAACCCGTAGATTAATAAGGTCAAACATTCCCTTTCTTAGAAAGCTTACAAAATGATTTTAAGGTTTCGCTCAGCCGTATTTATTTATTTTAAATTTTATTCGCTTTACTAACTCCCTTTTCCCTAATCTCAATTATCTACCCAGAGCTGAACGGGTCACATTTGTCTAGTATGCCTTTATACACAAGCGCCTCGACATTTTGACATATGCCCGATGTCTAAGCTTATATATATATATATATATATATATATATATATATATATATGTTAAAAGAAAGGAAATGAATTTATGAGTATGAGCAAGATAATAAAGCAACACACAATGCTGTTAATTTATAAAATATGCATAGCCTGCAATATTTCGTTTAAAAAATCATCATCATCATCAGAGCCATAAGAATCATTGAATTTGATTTGATTTCGGACTTATAAGGACCTTGCATTAGATCTAGAATCTTCACATTATCTTAAAATAATATACCTTACATCCGTCCATACAGGCAAAATTTTTTGAAAGCCAACGTTATATTGTTTTAACACATTCCTCTATGTTGCCAACCCTCAAATCCACTACAAATAAGCGGTGGACAAAAAGATATACACGAATGCCCACATTGGGAAATAATGTAAAACTTTCATTCTCTTCTTTGCAAAATCAAGTTTTTTGTTTTTGAAATTCATTCAACTTTTAAGTAACTGGCTCTGATGATGATTTTTGTAAAATCATCAGTATCAGCTATGTATATTTTAATCGTTTTCTCTTTAACAGATTGTGTTTTCATTCCATTTGACTATATAATATATATAATATATATATATATATATATAATAAAATAGAAAATTTCTCTCACTTGAAGTGAAAGACACTAAACAGCATCCACAAAACATTTGAATGATGAGTACAAATAGAAAAGAAATTCTAAAAAAAAGAAGAACCTTCGTATCTTCGTAGTCTTACTGCAATCTTAATTAATTAAATATTTAATTTAATTAATTGGCTACAAATAAGAAAAAAGAAAATTACGATTAAAAAATACCGTATATTTTCCAAAGATGAGGGAGGGGGGTTTCATGTTCCATTCGACAAGGAAGGAAAAGATAAAGATGATATCAAAATATCAACATTTGGTCATGTGGTATCTTTTAACTGTGCCAGAGCAAAGAATATATTGTAAATCTTATTATAATGAAGATAGTGTGTTTGTCTGTAACCGAAACTACATTACTAATCAAATCACAATTCTCTTAAAAATTTACGTCACACTAGCAAAAGTACCCGGTCCATGACTGGACTAAAAAAAAAAATAGGAACACCAGAAAGTGAGTGAGGAGAAAACAGGTGTAAGAGAGAAAATAAGAGGAAAATGATTTATCAAATTAAAAAAAAATCGCTGAGAATTTGTATAGTAGAATGTTTGTTTATTTTAGGAATAAAAAAAAATCATATCCCTTAATCAGTAAAAATCAATAACCAAATTTGGTGTATTTCTTAGTTATAAGAAGGTCAGGGTGTATGCAAGATTTCGAATCTGAATAACATCTCATTTCTGAGTTATAAGTCGACACGTACATACCAAACTTTCTTTTATATATATAGATGATTTTATTTTTATTCAAACCTCAATTGTTAATAAAATTGTTTTACATTATTAATACTGTTGACCATATCTACATACTAATAACATGCAATTTTATATATATATATATATATAACAAAATACCGGTTTACAGTGTGAACGGAAAGGCTAATTTGCATATTAATAATTAAAATTTGATTTTAATAAATATGTGCTTGGTATTATTGATTTCTAATTGTTTGGTTTTATCTTAATGAATATGAGCAAAAATCCTGGGGCTAAATCTTAAAAGAAATCCATAAACAAGAAAAAATAACTGTAATTTTATTCTTTACTTCCTATTTTAACTAAATAGTTAAATTAGGAAAATTTAGCAATGAAAGACGGGAGTGATGGAAGAGTAAGTTTCAGTTCTATTTTTCGATTAAACCGCCTTGTTTCAAATCTTATTTATTTTCATTAGCCTTTTCTTCAAATCTAATATTTTATTACATTAAAACTTAAATACTTGCACATTAAAACTTGAATATTTGCGCCCGGAGGGTGCATATGTTTGCTAATTTAATTAAATTAGCCTGTAAACCCAACCCCCACTCCACCCAACCTTGTATCCTCACCGTTTTAAGACATTGATTTTAAAATAAAGATTTTGGTTTAATATGAAACTAGCAGAGTTACCCGGCGTTGACCGGCATTTAAAAAGTTAAAATAAATATATCATCTAAAAAGGGCGGTTTAAGATAGGATCACAGCGGTGGAAGAGCCGGTGTGAGCGGTTTACAGTAGGCTAAGACTTAAAAATGGATTCCACTAATTTAAGAGCATGCCCTTTTTTTTTTTTTTTTACAATTTTTTTTTTATTCCGCTGATAAGTGACCCCTTTCCCTTGGTGGTTGAGGGTTGAACGTATTAGACACATAAGGGAGACAGATGGCTGGGTGGGAAGTCGGAGGTGGGATTTTATAATTTTAAAAAAAATCTAAAAATCGTCTGTTAATAAACAACCGGATGTTGACGGTGTAAATAAAAAATGTACTTATGAATCAGCAAAGCAAAAGGGGTGCCTAAAGGTCATATGGTCCGGTCTCTAGACTCAACAACTTTTCAAAAGGTTTTAAAAAAGAAAAATATGAAAAGAGGAAATTATCGTGTGTGTGTATGTGTGTGTGTGTGTCTGTGTGTAACTGAAGTAGTGTAACTGTATCTAGAGTTTTGTGTGTGTGTGTGTGTGGGTGGGGGGGGGGAAGAATCTTTAACTTGACAGCATTCAAACAATCTGACAAGTCGAAAACATTGTAAAGTCAGACAAGAGGACGGAGACGGAGAGAGGGGAGGTATTGACAGAGCGAAACAGAGGGGAGAGAAGATTGTGTTTTAACATAAGACGAGAGATAGGGGGGGAGACTGGTATAAAAGAAAAGGAAAGTGAGACAAGAGGATCAGGAGAAAATGAGAAAGAGAGAGGATCAGGAGAGGGGGGTCAGGAAAAAGAGGAAAAATAGAGGTGGGTTAGAACAGAAAGAGAGAGAGGGGAGAGAACAGGAAAGAGAGAGAGGGGGAGAACAGGAAAGAGAGAGAGGGGGAGAACGGGAAAGAGAGAGAGGGGGCAGGAAAGAAAGAGAGAGAACAGGAAAGAGAGAGAGGGGAACAGGAAGAGAGAGGGGGAACAGGAAAGAGAGGGGGAACAGAAAGAGAAGAGAGGGGGACATGAAAGAGAGAGAGAGAGAGAGGGGAGAGAAAGAGAGAGAAGAGAACATAGAGAGAATTAGAAGAAGAGTGAAAATGGAAGAAAGAAAGGGCAAAGAACGAGAGAGGAGAGAGGAAGAGAGAGAGAGAGAGAGAGAGAAGAGAGAGAGAGAGAGAGAGAGAGAGAGAGAGAGAGAGAGAGAGAGAGAGGAGAGAGAGAGAGAGATTGTGATTCTTCCATGGAATTAGTAACGCCGTCTGAAAAACAAACAATGTCCTTAATGTGATATTGTGGCGAAAGGTGTTTAAAAACTGGTTTTGTTTTCTTGTTTGTTCAATGACAACATTGTTGCCGCAAAATCTGCTCAATAAAAACTGAAGAGAATAAACTGGTGGTGATGGTGTTTGGTTGGTTGATTTACGACATATCAACACCTGTTGGGTTATTTTATGCCGAGGATTTTTTGTTTTATTCTTTCTTCAGGGATATTCAATTAAAAAAAAAAAAAACATTTTGGTAAAACTTGCAAATATACTCAAATCCATGACCCAGAAAAAACAGAACCCACAAATTTGTAATAAAACTGTTAATTTTAACTAGGGGTGTTAGGGTTAGGGTTTAGGGTTAGTTTAATGGGAAAATAAATAAATAATTTGGGTTCTGTTTTTTCTGGGTCACCCTGTAATATCATGGGATTTTGAGTATGATTTGCAAGTTTTACCCATATTTTTTCTATTTCAAGAGCCGGAGTTCCTAAGGTGGCGTGATGCTGAAATCCAGTGCTACCAAGCAACTCCTGCGATACTACCACTGCCAAACTGCATTGGTTCCTTACCTTTCCTTTGGATCACAGCACAGTGTAAGAGGGGGTTGATGCTTGGCAACAACTCATCCTCCATATGAACCAACTAGGCTACGTAGTTAAAAAAAAAATTAAAAAATTGGACACTACCTCATCATCTCTCGTAGAGGGAAGGATGCCAACTGGGTCAGAGTGGACCTGGGAGTAATGGTGATGAAGCGGTACGCCAGATTCCCCGGAGCTCCAGAATTGGAACTTCAGATAGTTTAACGTCATACCCAGGACATTAAGACTCTCAACCACCACCTTCTAAGCACATATAAAAGGGTTGGAGCTTGCCATAAGGGCAATAGGGTTAGGACAATCATATGTGAACAAGCCGATTGATCGGAGGGCCTCTCCGACCACCCGTCTAGCCTAAGTAAGGCCCAAAGTGGAATGTTGCATGTCATGGACTGCTCAACCACCAGGGTTCCATCCTTAAGCATCACGGCTCGCCACCCACGACCAACAGCTGGCCCCTCTGTAAAGGACCAGTCAGTGCATTCTAAAGCCCCACCGACAGGATTGGGTGATGATTAGTGTGCGTGCATGTGTGAGGAGGTACCGCTCGGTCCTCCAGTTGAAAGAAAATCCTTATCTTTTCCTGTGTACGTCAGGCCAGACGCAAAACTATTTTACAAGACACTCGTAAATGGCGTACTAATTACCGAGACGGAAAAGACAGATGAATAAAACCTGAAGGAAGATATAGATATACGTACACACAGACAGACACGTGAATCGTCATGGTGTACTGGCTGTTTTTTGAGATTATTACTAGTTATTTTATAGTACTACTGCCAATCTTGACTTCACAGACGCATTTTGCAAAATAAATTTACCCCCCCCACTCACTGATTAAAAAAGTTACTAAAAATCACGGATTTTTTTAATGTATTAAATATATAGATATCAAATGATATATTAAATATGTAATGTCTAAAATGTATTAAAAATAAATTGCATGTGTAATATTATTTTGCTTTTTTCACTGATGCTCATTATGTTACTACTTTCTGACTAAAAGAAAAATTTGACCGTAAATAATCGATCTAATTAATTTTAAGTTTTAAAAATGAAAATGAGTGTACAAATTGGTAGAAACATCCGGGTCTTCATGTCGTCACTCGTTGCAGGCGGTGTCGTCAGACTTGTACAAACAGTCGGCTCTCTCCGCTCATTCTTGGTATCTACCAAGACATCCCGCCAGGTTAGGATGTGACACAAGGTCTTTTTAATGTGGGAAGCTACGCACAAACCGAAGCTCATGTGTGGCTTGTTAAAAAAGAATGCGTGGATCCCATCGGATCGCGCTGTTACTTTTCCTTTTCAAGAGAAACCGTCTCGGCATTTATTCCTCTCAGCAGCCGAACCTCTCCAGCCAACAGGGATGACAGGAATCTTACCATGAACCACCACTCACGATCAGAAGGTTGCGAGTTCAATCTCTGTAGCCACCCGCTACAGAGTTCAATCCTCAAAGGGAGTCCTATACTTGTGACCTACTGGGTGTCCAGCTTTTGGACCGGTAAGGTAAGGTAAAAATCAAATCGCGAGATCCCAGGGTACCGTCCCAGCACACTTCGTCTAAAAAGGACAGTGTCGGGTTTATTGCCCAGTGCCTGAGGCGCCCCCAAAAGAGGAATGTCGAATGGATTACGCACTTTTTTTGCACAGGTCTCTGCATGACTTTCGGTTTGTGCATGGCTCCCCTCGTGAAAAGCCCTTGTGTCAATCTGACCTGGTGGGAGGTCAGAAAAATACTTACTTGTGACCTACTAAAACTAAGCGGTGCCGTTATAGTATGTGGCCTACTTTTTTGATTCTGTTATAGTATGCTGCCTACCCGGTTTGAATGTGTCCTACCCAGTAAGAGTATATTTATAGATATAAGTAATAGGCAATTTATTGAAACTAATTATTTTTCACATATATTCAATTTCAAGAAATGCAATTTAGTCATAAGCTGTATATAGTAATTAAGAATAATTAAAAAAGAATTTATCCATAATTTACATGAATCAGAGATCTATTTAATTCTAAAATATTATAAAATTATGAAATAGGGTTAGGGTTAGCAGTTATTATTATAACCTTATAATATGTTTTTTATGGTAGGCCACATACTATAAGAGAGACATGATTTCGTAGGCCACATTCAAAAAGGTAGGCCACATACTATAAGAGAGACATGATTTCGTAGGCCACATTCAAAAAGGTAGGCCACATACTATAAGAGAGACATGATTTCGTAGGCCACATACTATATATATATATATATATATTTACCAACCCCTCCGCACGAGCAGGATGTGACATAAGGTCAATTTCTTAAGCGAAGTTTAGCAGGTTTGAATTCAGAGTTTTCCTTCTCCTAGACTGGTTACGTAGCCATGGTTAAAGAGCCCAGTCTGCCCTGCTATTTATCCATAGCTGGAGGGAGAGTAGGATTCATACCTTTCCCAAGGGTATTAGCGCTAAGTGAAATACAATTACCCCATCCAGGATTTGAACTCGGGGCGACGAGTCCATTTCCCATGACTTTAACCATTACACCACGCGCTTCCTCATAGGCCACATACTATAATGGTACCAACTAAGCTATACAGGCACCCGTGATGTAATGGTTATCGTCGTAGGAAATGGACTCTGCGACCAGAGTTCAAATCCTGGACGAGTCCGTTTGCATTTCCAGTACCTAAAATTTGTCCCCACCTTCAATGATATTAATGCTATGTGAAATGCAAACATATCCAGGATTTGAACTCAACCCACCATGTCCATTTCTTATGATGATAACTATCGCAACTCTCTCTATATAAGAGATAAACTCCCACACTCCCCGACTGATACCGACAATAGGCCACTCCGCCGACTTAACTTTATATATATATATATATATATATATATATATATATATATATAGTAGAAGCGGCTATCCGGCGTTGCCTCGGTAGAGGGGGGGAATGAAAAATTAGTCTCGCATATCCATTGATTATTTTGGTCTTCCATATTTGATTTAAGTTTTAATCACGAACACCACTAATGGATTTCCCTTTTCTTACTATACAAATTCTAATTTTTAAGCATCTTCTATAATATAAATAAAATATTCATTATTTTTTCACAAAAAACAAGCTCAGGTGATTGTGATATATATATATATATATATATATATATATATATATATATATATATATATATATATATATATAGGCAGTATTTCTTCTTTTAGGCATGTTTTATTGAACAATGCAGCCATTTTTTGTCTGCAAATTTGGTTCTTTGTCCTTTCAAAGAACAATCCGGCAATTTGAAAGGACAAACAACAAAATTTGCAGACAAAAAAATGGCTGCATTGTTCAATATATATATATATATATATATATATATATATATATATATATATATATATATACTTTGTCGTTAATTGTTTGTTTGTTTTTTTTTTGGGGGGGGGTTGTAGTTTCATCTAGACATACAAATACATACACATCAACTGCCTTTTACACACAGGCATTTATATATATATATATATATATATATATATATATATATATATATAATTATCATCAATTGATAAATAATCAAATAATCATCGGATTCCCTTGACTCTCTTTCCTTCTCTCACCATCCATCCCTATCAGCCATCTCTCTTTGAAAGTTCTCTAGACGGCACCCAGTGTTCGCAAAGAGATAGTGAATGACCCTCCCCCATTTAGAAGTACCAGGTAGTTTTTTACAATATCACAATTTTTCATTAAAGAATACCCCCGCCTGTTTTCGGTATATGTATCCTTAAACTTACCTAAACTTTAACACCCCCACCAGCTGAGTATGTAGAACACCGTGGCGCAACCTTATTAGCAGACGATAAATTTCAATATGGCCGTTAAACATGAAACGCTTTCCCGCCCTGACAAGACAAACATAAATGGCTTATGTCTGAACATAAGTAATAAGAAAAAGCAAACGTACAATGACACGTAGACCTGCGGCGACGGCGACGGCGGCGGCGACAGTTTTAGCCTCACCCTAAAACCGTGGGTCATATACCTCTGCCCGTGCACCTAATCAATTATCAATCTGCCATTTTTTACAAAGAGAGAGAGGGGGGCGCAAAAACAGTGTTACACGATAAGAATTCTATCCACAAAGAAGGTATTGGATTTGCCGACATTTATAGTCTATGTGGGTACAGGGTAGTTGGAAAGTTTTGTCACCCCGACATATTGTTTTAACTTTCATTAGATTTTGTTTTTTAATGATAATGATGTAATGATGATGATAATAATAATGATGATGATGATAGGAAACCTTAAGAGAGAAACTGAATCACTAATAATTGCTGCTTAAAACATGCCATAAGAAAATTAATGAGACACAACAAAACAGTAAATGTAAAGTGTGTGGTGACAGAGATGAGACCATAAACCATGTATTAAGCGAATGTAACAAACTAGCACAATGGGAATACAAAGCTAGACACCAATTGGTTGGAAAGTGATCCACTGGGAATTATGCAAAACCTAAATTTTGACCATACAACAAAATGGTATATGCATAAACCATAATCTGTTCTTGAGAATGAAACGCATAAAATTCTCGAGAATGAAACGCATAAAATTCTCTGGGACTTCAAGGTAAAGACGGATCACATTGTTCCAGCTAGAAGACTAGACCTAGTATTTTTTCAGGTCATATAACTTTGAACCACGTATCTTTGAGGCGTAACACAGATTCTCAAAGATACGTGGTTCAAAGTTATATGACCTGAAAAAATGTAAGTTTTAAAATAAAATAACTGGTGCATTATATCTTTTATTCATTAATATATCAACACTGAAAATTTCATTAAATTCGGTTAATTCCCTGATTTTCTGGTATTTTTTTTTTCTTTCGGCAGGGTAACATACAATGGTGGAATTTAGATCCGTTAAGTTCGATCTAACCACAAAATGTCTTCGGCATAACATAACCCAACAAGGATTAACATGTCATAAAATCCAACCAACCAACCATCAAAAATATTAGGGGGTATACTTATTTATTGGGAGTCTGTATTGTTCAATGGTTCATATAAACATACACAGAATTTTTCTGTGAATTGATATTTTGTTCGTTAACTGGATTTCCTTTTTTTTTTCCTTTTTTTTTTGGACTGATAGATTTTAATGAAATGGCCGGTGGCTTAAATAAGCGCCACATGATTCAATCTGCAGTTTTTAAAGAACTTATGAAAGTAAGCAAGAATTTCTATTTCTTCTTTTTATTCATTAAAGTTAACCAGAGCCCCTTTAGCCGGGTTGTGGCCCTCATATCTATTGAAGTCAGTCAGTCAACAATTGGTTTGAACAATGTGACTGGCCAAGCACAACTGAACCAGTGTCAAGACAACTGGTACTTATGGGAATTCAGAACAGTCCACTCATACATTTGGGTGATTCCATTCCCTGAGTCCTGATTGGCTGCTTGGTTTGTATGATCCTCTGAGGCTCCATAAATCCTGCCACTTTGCAGTGGTCTTTACAGCATACCAGAATCGTATTGGGTTACGACTGCTTGCTGTCGTGTCTTGCCAATTCGACGCTAATTGGACTTAGTATGATTTTTCTACAATATCTATCCAAAGGGCGTGTCCATCATCGTCAGAAATCAATGGGCTTTTGGCGTACTTGTCTGTGGAAAATCTGCAGCAAACAAAGACATTTCCTTCCCCTGACTGAGATACGTATGCCAGGTTTGAAACTGCTTGTGAATTTCCTATTCCCTTGTTACTATTTATCATGAATTCACTAAAAATTCCATGAATGGGAGCCAACTCAACCAACCCAGGGTGAATCCAAGGGTTTACATGCCGTAAAATCCAACCAACAACAAAACAGTCTTTATACATCACAGGTGAAATTCAGACACTCACCTGGCTGTTGTCCCTGTTCTTTTCCTCACCTGCGAATATATTCATATCTACATTTCTAAATCTAAAGTAAAAGAAAAAAAAACTGTCTTTCACCTATATTCAGCTGTAATAAGTAGTCGTATCTGATTCCGTTGTAGTCTTGATTGTGTGTTTTGTGTAGTCTCTGCCCTCCCCACTGTCATTGTTTGTTTCAGTGACCTGAATGTCTCCATATCTTTTGTTAAAGAATTCTCTCAAGTTTCCAACCCTTTCTTCCTTGAGATAAATTCAACCTTGAGATAACAATTCCCTGACAATTTTTACACTTGCCAATAAGAAAGGAAGTCAAAATTTGGGGGGGGGGGCTGTCTACAAAGGAACAGCACCCCTTCAATTCATTTTTTTTTCTCAATTGGCCTTCTCCACAAATTAATCTGATTTCAATGTTGTTTTTGTTCATTTTTTATGTATTGAATTTAAAGGGACATTTTGCCAAGGTAGTGGAGAGAGAGAGAGAGAGAGAGAGAGAGAGAGAGAGAGAGAGAGGGGGAGAGAGAGGGAGAGAGAGGGGAGAGAGAGGGGGAGAGAGGAGAGAGAGAGGGAGAGAGAGGGAGAGAGAGGGAGAGAGAGATTGGATTTTACGGCATGTCAATCCTTGTTTGTTTGTTGTTTTGTTTTTTTGGTTTTGTTTATGCCAAAGACGTTTTGTTCTATTCATGTTTGGTGGATATTCAAATTTGTTTTTAACTCAATTTTTTTAAACACATTTTTTTTATCTAACCAATAGATGGGACCCTAACAGGTACTACCATACCAGTTTAATGTCATACCCAGGGCACGTGTATGGGAGAGCATTCGTTAAATCTAGGGGGCTGTGAGTACAGCTGGGGGTTATGTTCTTAAAATTAGTACATAAAAATTGGTTCGCATAACATTCGAGGGAGTGGTATTCAGGGGGTCATGGGTTAGAACCCTCATCCCCCAAAGTTGATTTTTTTTATCTGCAGGAGCATTCATTATGTCCAAGGGGCTATGAATACAACTGGGAGGGGTAAAATAATTTGTTCTTAAAATTAACACACAAAAATTAGTTTACATCCTATTAGGAGTATAAGATATAAAGTACTTATAATAAGTTGGAAGGTTCAAAGTGACCTTCCAACGTGGGTACATATGTGCACATGAATTAGTCCGACAAAGAAGTTACATATAATAACAAACATAGACTTTATTCTGTGAGCATGTGGAGAAATACATACATGACAGGTATACATATACTCATGACAAAGTACAGTAATATATGGTGAACAAATACATAAACATACATAAAGAACGTAGGACTTAGTCCTAAAAGAAGTGATACATAGTTACATGTAGAAATAAGTCACTTACTGATAGTTTGCTGGGGTGCCAAGCCCCCCACCCACCTAAGAGGCAGAGACACCAAGCTCCTAACACATGTGCTGTGAATACTGGACCAAGAGAAAGATAGTGATTTTTCTCCGGGCTCCTGCCTAAATACTCTAGCCACCTATCAGCGAAAACCTGAAGCAAGGGAAGATAACCCTTCTGGACCTCAAATCGATCCCAACAGGGGCAGACGATCGCTTTCTTTGTATTGAATTTAAACTGGACCTTTGCTAGGATATTAAGAGTTAGGGAGAGTCATCCATTAAGTCCGGGGGAGGGGGTGAGTACAAATAAGCGGTAAAAATTATTTGTTCAGGATTAGCACATAAAAATTGGTTTGCATCACATTCGAGGGAAGGGGTAATTTTCGGGGGGGGGTTCAGAGTAGACGCCTCATCCTTTATTAAACTTTAATAAAAATACTGAACTACAGATTTCTGTTATTTTGGAACAATATAAACTAAAGGCCAAAAAAAGCATTCATTTTATGGATTTTATTTGGACTAGCCAGTAATTAATTTTTGATGTGATAAATATTAGACTAAATTAGAAAGGCTAATGAAAATAAATAAGACTGCAGATAAAAAGATTTGAAACAGAGGGGAGTATAATTGAAAAATACAACAACTGAAACTTACTCTTCCATCACTCCCATCTTTCATTGCTAGATTTTCTTAATTTAACTATTTATTTAAAATAGGAAGTAAAGAATAAAATTATTTATCTTTTCTTGTTAATGGATTTCTTTTAAGATTTATCCCTGAGATTTTTGCTCATATTCATTAAGATAAAACCAAAATTAGAAACCAATAATACTAAGCATATATTTATTAAAATCAAATTTTTGATATGAATATGCAAATTAGTCTTCATGTTCACACTGTAAACCGGTATTTTGTTGTATATATGAATACAATTGCATGTTTTTAGTATGTAGATATGGTCAACATCTCTAACTCCGGTTTCAACTGGGGTGTTCAGTGGCTGAAACAACCGGACACTCCGGTCGAAACCTTACAACCTAACATGTTGATTCCAAGGGCCATCCCCCAGGCAACACCTGCCCCCTCAGATTTAAAGGGGCAAGGCTGGGTATTGCCAGGTGCCTGAGGCCCCCCTTGAGGGGAATGCCGACAGGATCAACACATTTTTTACACCCACCACCATGAGTCTCGGCTTGTGAGTGGTCCCATATTAATAGGGCCTTGTGCCTAACCAGTACACACGTGGGGTATGTGGTAAATATCCTAGTATAGATATGGTGAACAATATTAATAATATCAAAAAATATATTAATAATTGAGTTTTAAATAAAAATATAAATCATGGAGAATGTGACGTAATTACTTAAGAGAATTGTAACTTGAGTAGTGATATAGTTTCGGTTACAGACAGAAAAACACACAATCTCCATTATAATAAGATATGTAATTAAAAAAACAAAAAAAAAACAATAAAAAACATCTTTTGTTTACTGACTTATTTTGACAGCCAGCTGTTTAGTGCAATGATTTTTTTTCTTTTGTAATCTATTGATGGAATCTGACCATATGATGCCTGTTAACAAAATCATCCAATTGTTGATTGGTTGGTTGGTTGATTTCAACCACATGTCAATTCTTCTAGGGTTATTTTATGCAGAGCTGAGGAGTCAGTCATGCAGGAGCAGTTGGAACCAATTAAGGGGTCACTAGAACTATACAGACTCCAGTTGAATATTTACACTTTATATGGCCCTAGTTTAGTCTGTATAGTTATACAGTGCACATTCCTTATAAATAGATTATAAAAAAATCATGTTTTTATATTCCATTGGCAATTCAGTCTCAAAAGACTATGATAAAGTTTTTGTGTGCCCCTGAAGTTGCAGCGCCTCCTGTGACTATGAAGTCCTTTGTTTGAGAAACATTCTCGACCACAGATTTTGCATTTGTAGGTTGTCCCTGTAGATGATGATGATTTCGATGCTTTGTTGCCGTTGCTTTCTTATGGACCTCTTAGCTTCATGATGTTGTATCAGGGTGAATTTGACATGTACAGTCCTCTATGTTTTTATATTAATTTGTAGGTAATAACCACACGAGTCGGAAGTGCCAAAAAATGGGCATTCCAGTGCAGGCTGTCCAGCAAAGACCTACATTGAGCAGTTCTGTGCAATTACTGGGCGCTGTGGACTTTCTGAGTCGGTTGGCAAGAGATTGTTATCGATATCCGTGCTACTAATACAACATGATGTTACGGCTAACCCCATGGACTACTTTGTGACGTCACGATTGTGCTGGCCTTCTTTTTTACGATGGTGATAGTCTTACCCCCTCTGCAGGGGATACAGTCAGTATATTCTTGGACTTGATGGGTTTTATAATAAAACTACTAAGTTCGATTCTACTATTTGGCATTCTGTCAGTCTCCATTCATTGTCTTTGATCTATTATTTTACTGGGATATATACTTTAATATTAAAAAATGTACTTTTTATCATGATAATTATTGTCAGATTTTGTAATTTCTAGTCATCCATACTTCAGTTGACCCATGAGATGCTCCTAAATCTAATCAGGTTTTCATCACATATGGGCAAGAAAAGCTAAAAACAAAGCATAACATGTTTTGTCCCTTTTAGTCATCCATACTTCAGCTGACCCATGAGATGCTCATAAATCTAAACTGGTTTTATCACATATGGGTAAGGAAAGCTAAAAACAAAGCATAACATGTTTTGTACCTTTTAGTCATCCATACTTCAGCTGACCCATGAGATGCTCATAAATCTAAACTGGGGGACAAAGATACCAGCTGACCCTCTAAACTGGTTTTTATCACATATGGGTAAAAAGCTAAAAACAAAGCATAACATTTTGTCCTTTTAGTCATCCATACTTCAGCTGACCCATGAGATGCTCATAAATCTAAACTGGTCACATATGGGTAAGGAAAGCTAAAAACAAAGCATAACATGTTTTGTACCTTTTAGTCATCCATACTTCAGTTGACCCCTAAAAACAAAGCATAACATGTTTTGTCCCTTTTAGTCATCCATACTTCAGCTGACCTATGAGATGCTCATAAATTTAAACAGGTTTACATCACCTTCACAAATTTAAAAAAAAAAAAAAAACAAGAAAATTGTATAGTCAAAAGAATCTATACGTAGAACATTACATAGATTATAAAAACTTTCAGAAGGAACTAGGATACTCAAGAAAGACTAGTTTAGCTCAGTCAGTAGAGCGTTTGCCTAGGAATCGCAAGGTTCCAGGTTTGATACTAGTCCTCCAACTAGGCATATTAGTAGCACACCTTGGTTAAGTGGTGATCTGATGGTAGGTGTGGCGCTTCACTTTAGCAAATAGGTGATAGACTCCCTTTCTGACTGGCTTATATTGACAAAAGGCAACTCCGCCATCTTTACTACTTACTTAAATAAACTTTTAAAAAATATACAAGAATTCTTGTAGTGTAATGCTTATCTTCATAGGTTGGTTGGTTGGATTTTATGGCATGTCAACCCTTGTTGGGTTATTTTATGCTGAAGACATTTTGTTTTATTCATTCTTATTGAGTACT
This sequence comes from Doryteuthis pealeii, assembly GCA_023376005.1. Taxonomy (NCBI): domain Eukaryota; kingdom Metazoa; phylum Mollusca; class Cephalopoda; order Myopsida; family Loliginidae; genus Doryteuthis; species Doryteuthis pealeii. The sequence continues at coordinate 75,523,777 of CM042168.1, forward strand.
CAACTTTTTTTAAATCATTTTTTTTTTAACTATTTAACTCCGGGTCAGGATGGACCTGGGAGTAATGATGATGAAGGAGTACTCCCCATTCCCCAGAGCTCCATAATTAGAACTACACCAGTAGATGCAATTTAACATCATACACATGACACTAAGACCTTCAGCCACCGAACATTCTAGCACATATATGATTAAAAGGGTTGGGGGGTTGCTATTAGGGCAATAGGAAATAACCCCTCTACCCGAGTTCAAATCCTGGACGAGGTTGTTTGATTTTAACAGCATGTCACTTGACAGTGAGATAAAAGAAAGTTCACTTTCACTTACTTGTTCGGTTATAGTAATTCCTTGTTTGACCGAATTCCAAGTGTAAGATGGAAAGGGTGAATGTGTTAAAAGATGAATACTTACCTAAAAATAAAGAAAAAAAAGATTATTTTAGATTTTGGATTCAAACATTAAAAAAGGAAAAAGTACAGGAGGATTTAAAAGCATTAAAATTCTAGGACCGTATGACCTTTAGGCACCGGTTTTGCAATCTCGATTCGTGCGGACATTTTTTCTATTTACACCGTCAAAATCCAGTTAATTGTTAACAGACGATTTTTAGAGGTTATTTTTTTAAATTATAAAACTAACCCCTAACCCCCAACCCCTAACAAAGGAGTGCCTAAAGGTCATATGCTCCAAATTCTACATGAAAATATCCATGAATCTCAAAGTTAAACAAATCAATATGGAAGTGCAAAACAAAAACAAAACATTTTTTTTTCAGGACTAATTAACACAAGGTCTTTTTATGTAGGGATTTTTATGGGGCACCCAGCAAGGATCCAACTCACTAATCAGCTGGATTAAATACAACAATATCAATAAATAAAAAAGTCTTATTTTTGTTCTTTTATAATAGGATACAAATTATATACAATTTGTAACTTTATTTTGTCAAGTAAATTAGTTAAGTACAATTTGTTATTTATTTGGGGGTTTAATAATAAAATAATAATCTAACATGTCTAATAAAAGTTGTTACATTTAGATATAAATTTCATACACTAAATGCAACAACTATGATGGGACAAAGGTATCATAATTATTATTACCTCTGTCCCATAATAATTGTTACATTTGCATATAAATTTCAAACACTAAATACAACAAGTTATGTAACAGCTAAGTCTGGACTGATCATATGCAATATTTTATGGCTTGAATTCCTGTGAAGATCAAACTCACTATTCAGTAGTAATGGATCTGCAAGACTAGCTTGTTAACCATTAGACCATGTTTTTTGCTGCTTCTAGTTTCACATACTTCCCTCACTGTCCAGCTGATACCAACAATAGACTCATCCACCTACTTTACATATCTGTTTGTTTGCATATTTGATTTAGATATTGAGAATAGTATTGGGACTTTTTCGCACTTCACTACATGCCACACAGAGATAGTAACTTAATACATTTATATACATAGCTAAAACTTGGTTTATATCTTATTATAATGGAGATTGTGTGTTTTTCGGTCTGTAACCGAAACTATATTCCTACTCAAGTCACAATTCTCTTAGTTATTGACATCACATTCTCCATGATTTTATCTTTATCTAAACCTCAATTATTAATAAAATTGTCTTACATTATTAATACTGTTAATTATGTCTCCATACTGACAACATGCAATTATATTTATGTATACAACAAAATAGCGGTTTACAGTGTGAACGGGAAGGCTAATTTGCATATTAATATTAAAAAATCGAATTTAATAAATATGTGCTTAGTATTATTGATTTCTAACGGTTTCGTTTTATTTTAATGAATATAAGCAAAAATCTCTTCAATGAATCTTAAATGAAATCCATTAACAAGATAAAATAACTGTCATTTTATTATTTACTTCCTCTTATAACTAAATACTTAAATTAGAAAAAATAACAATGAAAGACGAGAGTGATGGAAGAGTAAGTTTCAGTTGTTCCCTTTTTTATTATACTTCCTCTGTTTCAAATCTTTTATTATACTCCCTCTGTTTCAAATCTTTTTATCTGTATTCTTATTTAGTTTCATTAGCCTTTCTAATTTAATACAATATTTTATTACATTAAAACTTAAATACTTGGACCTGGAGGGTGCATATATTTGCTAGTATATATAACAAAGATAATCTAATGAGTCAGACGAATCTACTATTAGTTTCGCATAAAGCTCTTCAGGGCTAAAATCTGACTAAATAAAAAAAATAAAAAATTCGTTAATATAGAAATTAAATATTTATTAAACAATAAACTTATAGTGTTCTGTGTTTTTATTGGTCAGTCTGGTTTTGCTAATTTAAATGACTACTGTGGTTAGTACTATTTATTTTGTCTTGCTCCTTTTCTTTTTCTTCATCAGTCAGATTTTAGCCCTGAAGAGCTTTATGCGAAACTAATAGTAGGTTCGTCTGACTCAGTAGATTATCTTTGTTATTTGGCTCTACTTAGGTATCGAGCACTTTTTACATATTAGCTTTCTCCTAGCGGTTATATGAATATATATATATCTTATATACATATATATATACATATAAATTGTTTTTTCTTTTGGCCAAATACTGTACCAATAGATTATTTTTTGTTGGTACGAATATCTTGGTCCTTTCTTTTTTTCAAAAATTTTTTTCTTCCTGGTTGATGTTTGGTAGTATATTTTTACAATCAAACTTTCTGCTGGGTTTTTTTTCTCTCCGCAAGGATCTACCAACACGCTTGGTATATTAAATTATATATATATATATATATATATTGTGTGGTTTCGTCTCTCTCTCTCTCTATATATATATATATATATATATTTAAAATCCTCTCTCTCTCTCTCTCTCTCAGTAAAATTTTGGTTTGCTATTAATTCTACATTTTATCCGTAAACATGTTTTTGAAAGTTTCTGAAATTAACGAAGTAGAAAAGGAAAAATAGGCAAATTTTTATTAATTTTAGCAAATTCAATGCTCTAAACTATCGAAATTAATTTTTATTTTGTTTCTGAAGAATTTTAGTCAATTCAATTCAGTTGTATATTACTTTTACTAGAAATGTCATCATAAATTCGTAAAAATGTTTGTGTCAAAGTCGCACATGGTTGTTTAAAAATCCTAACCTCCCCCTCTTTCTATTTCTCCCTCTCCCCTCTCTCTCTCTTTTTGATATTTGTATACACTTTTTACTTCAAACTCTTTTGAGCTTTTTTAATGATAAAAATGCTTCTAATTTTTAAAAATAAAATTATTTTTATTTTTAACATAGAATACGCATTTTTAAAAATTTGTTGAAAATTCCGGCCCTGATCAAGAGCGTTTTGTGCCTCGTGATTAACGATATATTTATCTTTACTATTATACATAGTTGCTTTTTTAAAGACCGCTTTATATGGTCGAAACAGATTCTGTCAGCAAAACTATTAACATCTTGTATTTTCTACAAACTTTCTACACATACTGTCGGATTCATATCCATTTTACTTTTCATGCATAGCTAAGTATAGGGTATATGTTTTAAGTTGAATATATTAATAAAATAGATCTTTATACTTAATAGAATGCAGCCAGTATTTACCTGACTGTCCAGACAGATTGCATTCTGGAAGAGGCGTGTGTGTGAGGGGGCGAAAAACCAGACAGAAATGAAATTAGAATTGATTGTTCAGATTTTTGTTAAGAAAGAAAATAATTCAGTGCTTAAAAAAAAAAGAAGAATAAAGATTTTATTTTGTCTGACAGTAGCCAAGTATGATACAAGAATTGAACAATTACCGTCAAATTGGTAAGAAAAGGCAACAAGGAGCCGTAACTTAATACGGATCTAACCTTATTGCAATCCCTGTTCGCAGCACCATGTAGAGATTTGTTGGGTGATTAGCATCAGAACATCATCATCTACAGGGACAACCTTCAAATGCAAAATCTGTGGTCGAGAATGTTTTTCAAACATCGGACTTCACAGTCACAGGAGGTGCTGCAACTTCAGGGGTACGCAAAAACTTTATCATGGTCTTTCGAGACTGAAATGCCAATGATGAATGAATGTTGTGAGCCAAGTATGCTGTTGGTTTGAACAACAACAACTAAGCACTACTGACTGGTGCTCAAAACAGCTGGTATTTATGGAACTCAAGAATAGTCCATTCATGTATTTGGGTGATTCCATTCCTTGAGTCCTGATTGGCTGCTTGGTTTCTATGATGTTAAGAGGCTTCATAAATACTCTGGCATTTGTTAGTCCAACTCTAGACTTACAGATGCGGTCACACACATTACATGGGAAATTCACATCTACATTTGGTTGCTCATGATGACGAAGAAGTCGCCGCTCTGCAGTCCTGTTTATCTTGATATTGAGCTGCTTAGCTCCTGTATGTCAGGCGTCTTGCCTACCCTGTCTGTTGGAGGCCAGATCTTCCACACTTGATGATACATTTCTTCAGTGTTGTCTTTGAACCACTTTTGAGGGCTCTTGTCCTCCACGTGTCATCTGTGAGTTCACTATAAAGTATTATAGGGAAGTCTGTCTGCAGGCATGTGGATGGTGTGACCAAACCATTGCAATTGGCGTTGCGATAGGATGGTCTCAATTGGGTCAATGCATGCTCTGCTTTTAATTTCTAAGTGGGGTATTTTGTGGCACTACTTTACGCCCAGTATGTGTTGGAGGCAGTTGATGTATTTACCAACAATGTATGTATATGTATTTACCAACACAAAGTCAATTTGTTAAGCAGATTTGTGCAGGTCTGAATTTTGAAGGTTTAGTTCCTTAAAACTTAAATACTTGAAAGTTTGAGAGATGTAGTTGTTTTTTTTGGGTTTTTTTTTTTTTTTGGGGGGGGGGGTCTTAATGTAAAAGTTCAAGGTCAGTGCTAAATAAATTAAAAAAAAAAAACTTAGTTTTGGGGCACAATGTCTCATTGTTTTAAAAAATTTGGTTGTTTTTCTTTTTTGTATAGGTTGGACACACCTTGTTGTTTTGTCTGTGTGGGTGTGTAGATTGGATTGTTAAACAAAAATAATTGCTGGTTTCAATTACACATTTAAATACAGAATCATTCATTATTTTTCCAAACAACCTTTTATATATATATATATATATATATATATAAATACATACATACACACACACAAAATTTTGGTACAACTTAATTTATAAAAAAGCTTGAATAATATCATACTTTTATCAAATGTTGATCAGCTAATTAAATGAAATGTTTTAAAAACAGGCGAAAGGAAATGGAGAACTTAAGGGCCCTTTCAACCGGTGCATTTTCAAAAGTTTTACAACCGGTAGATCATTTAAAAATCAAAGCGTATATATTGGGTAATAGGAAAAGATAATAACAAGGTTGAAGCAACAAGAAGGGAGGGGAAACAAATTTGAATCCCTTCACATTATTCCAATCTCAGCAACAATATCCCCAGCAAATAATGCCAAGGAATGTTTCAATCGCTGTTGCTTACACAAGACCAGGCAGTGCAAAAAGATTGCGATTGCCTCAAGGACGTGAAGATGGTGGTTTGACCTAGCTTTGTGTGTATATATTATATATATATATATATATATATATATATATATATATATATATATATCCTGAAGCGACACCTGACGGACGCCATGGAAACATTTCCTACATTGAAGTGTGACTTGTGTGGCAGGGCTTGTATGTCAAGGGTTTCATATGTGTGACAGGGTACATAAAGACAAGCTGGATCTGTGGGCCACCTGCGTGCTCACAACTGAACTACTTGTAGAAATGGCCTTATTCTGTCAAGAAGCGGTAATCACCATATATATATATATATATATATATATATATATATATATATATATGTTGTGTATTTTGGCAGCAAGTTATTCTATTTCTTCTTTATGATCTTTATCTGTATTCTTTCTTGTCTTCTAGTAAACTGGGATCTATTTGGTGGAGGAACTGTCCCATACTTTTTATCCAAGCGCTTTCAACCATTGCGCCAGTCATCATCAGGGGATTGTAAGTTATAGTTTTAGGTTTTTTTTGGGTTTTTTTTCCTTAATTGAATTTATTCATTCATTCATTTATTACTCTTTCAAATTAGGAGAGTCTATTACCCAATTTTTTGAGGGTTGCTAAGATTAGTGTATATCAAGATAAACATAGAGAGGGAGAAAGTGACAGGCAGAATGTTAAGTAAAAATGTGAAGGAAATGGACTCGTCGACCCAAGTTCAATTCCTGGACAAAGCTGTTGGCATTTCACATAGCGCTAATACCCTTGGGAAAGGTATGAATCCTATTCTCCCTCCAGCTATGGGTAAATAGTAGGGCAGACAGGGCTCTTTAACCATGGCTAGGTAACCAGTCTAGGAGAAGGAAAACTCTGAATTCAAACCTGTTAAACTCAGCTTAAGAAATTGACCTTGTGTCGCATCCTGCTCGTGCAGAGGGGTTGATATGTGTGTGTGTGTGATATATATATATATATATATATATTATATATATATATACACTCACACATGCATAGATCTATCTACACACAAATCAACACACATTATATATATATATATATATATATATATATATATATATATATATATATATATATATAAAATGTAAGTTATTTTTCTATTATATATAATAGAAAAATAACCCTAAAAAGACAAATTGCTGTCTTTCCTTTTCCTCCCAAATTACCATCATTTGAAACTCCCATTTACACATCTGATAAATTCTCTGGGGACCAAATCTCATATTAATATCACCCATTAAGTTTCCCTCGGCCAGTCATAAACAAAACGAGAATTTTCACACACATTGCTGTGATCCAAGCCGATTGGATATCCTAAAAGCCAACATTTACATCTACGCACCCCACTCCCTTAGGGATGGGGGGGGGCACAGCCACAAATGGTTGTGCACATGCTCATAAAATACTCACACTTTCATGCACATCTAAATATATAAAAGTAAGTTTTTGGTATGTACGTGTTCATAATGTCAGAGTATGTTATAAGAGTTGAATGTGGGGTTCTTATAATATGTTAAAAGGCCCAGAGAAACCTTCCAACGTAGGTACATACATGTATATGTATGTATAAGAAATCCAGACAAAGAAGTAAAAACATAACATACAGACTTTATTGTCTGAGCACGTGGATGAAGAATAAATACAATGACATACATAAATACAATGACATACGAAGAATAAATAGAATGACAATAATACAATAAAGAGATACACAAAAGATATAGGACAAAGGTCCTTAAGAAGTGAAGGAGTTCATGGAGAATTCACTTACTATTAATTGGGGGGCAAAGCCCCCCACTTAAGGGACAGAGACACTAAGCGTCTAGCCAATGTTTTCAGGGAGCTGGACCGAGAGAAAAGATTTCCCAGGCTGCTGTTTAAATACAGCAACCACCTATGAGCGAAAAACCTGTTGGCAAGGGAAGATAACCCCTTTTGGACCAAATCTATCCCAGCAAGGACAGACAATCGCTACAGAGTTATTATTTTGGTTCTTTTCTGAACCATTATCAAGGCTGTTAGAGCATGTTATTAGTCTAAATTATTGTTTTGAGGAAAAAAGTGTTTTTTTTTCCTCCATTGTAGTTTATTTTCTTGTTTTTTAAGTAACTGACTGGTCGAAATGAATTTATAATATCCAAATGACAGTTTGTTGAGTTTTTCTTTCTTATTGAAAGTAACTATTACACTGTATATGATTGATTCATTAATTATCTAACATTGAGCTCTCTTAGGGATTTGAAATAATCGTTATAAAATTATAGGTGTATATCAGCATTGTGAATGTACAGAGTATATTGATGATTCAAAATAGAATTATCTCCAACATACCAGTCAATTGCATACTTTTACCTTTATATATATATATATATATATATATATATATATATATATATATATTAAGACAAAGCATACTGGTCTATCAAATAAACCTAGAAAGCAATAAAGTAAATAATAAAGTAATCACAATCAAATCCACCACATTTTTCCAACTGTGTAATATTAACTCTTAAGATCCTGTTGAGAATTTTTCAAGACCAGAGCCCCATTCCTATAAGGATTTATCAAAAAATGGCTAAAAATGGTCTTTTCATTTAAAGTTACCTGTTATTTTCCTTAAATCAAAGATTTCTAAACATGTTTAATATTACATTTAAACAAAGGTTACCATTTGGGGTAGATTAGGAAAAGGAATGTGACTTCCGGCCGGTGGAATGAGGTGGTATAGGACGTTAAGAGTTAATAACAATCTATGTTGCAAATATCTGAAATTAACCTACTCATTGATTAGCTTCACAAAAAAATAAATAAATAAATAAAAATTAAAATTTACCACAAATCTAATCAAAGAAGCAAAACTGGTATATATATATATATATATATATATCAGATTTGCACTCACACTGCCAAAAGCAATACATTGAAAGTCAGAATTTAGATTAAATTGCTACAAACACAGAATCAAATCTATGAATTACAATAAACTAATATGTGTTGGAGAACATTTCCACTCAAATGGTCATGATTTTAAGAGATATCAAAAGTTTAACATTGTAGAAAGAATTGAAAAAAAAAAAAAAAAACACATGGTGTCATGGTGATAAAGGAAACACAAAGATTAATGGAGAAAATGTCTTCAAACACTGACCACCAAATGCTTTAATATTAAATTAAAACATACCCTCCCCCCTCTCTCTCTCTCTCTATCTATATATATATATATATATATATATATATATATATAATAGATAGATAGATAGATATAGAGAGAGAGAGAGAGAGAGAATGAATAAGAAAAGTATTGGCATATAAAGGTGCTCAAAGCTAATATTGCAGATCAGGTTTACAATCAATAATATATTATATCATGGATTTTATTATCTCATTACTATTAGTTTCATGCTTATGCAATCCTCAGACGAAACAATAGTAACGAGATAATAATATCCATAATATAATATATTATTGATTATATATATATATATATACGCAAACAGATACTTATTTGTGTGTGGATATATATGTGAGAAGATCATTCAATAAAAAAGGGGATATTTTAGAAAAAAGCAAAAATAATTAATTTTTTTCAGAAACTCTGCATTGCATGAAATTGGCTTATAGCAAAATTATTTCAATCTCACAAGAATATGTTTTGTGGCTATTCTAAATGGCAGCAAACCAAACAGGGTGCTTCAAGGTTTGAACAGAGGCCAGTCATAAAGATTTTGGTAGCTGGAAAATGCAAACTAACTATGTGATATTTACAGAAGAATTCATGATTTGTATGGAAAATCATGTTTTAGTAAAAACACTCATTGCAAATATGGGTTTGCCACTACGATCCCGAGTCAAAAAGACTGTCCATGGAGTGGAAACACACCGACTCTCCAGTAAAGAAAAAAAGTTTGGGGTGCAGCAGTCAGTAAAGAAGATCATGCTGACAGCCTTATGAGACATGAAAGACCCATCACTATTGATTTCCTTGAAAAGGTGCAAATGTAAACAGTTTCCTCTAACCAACTCCTTAGGCAAAATTCACCTTATTTATTGAATAGTCTCATGAGTGTGTATGCAAATGTGTGTGTGTGTGTGTGTGTGCATAGATACTCATTTGTGTTTTATATATATATATATATATATATAAGTAATTGGTAATTTGCTTGAAGCATTGTTAAGTATGTTATAATATATTAATAATTTGAAGGCAATTACAATGCGTATAAAAAATAAAAACAAAATAATAAAATAAAAATTAAAAAATTAAAAAACAAATAAAAACAAAAAGATGTTATTTTTGTCAAAAATAACATCTTTTTTGTTTTTATTTTTTATACGCATTGTAATTGCCTTCAAATTATTATAATATATATAATATATATATATATATATATATATATATATATATATATAAGGTTTGTTTAGAATGGCTTTTTGCCGATAATTTTTTGGAGAATAAGTGCTTAATTGGAGTCGTACCTAATTTTGAAAATTAATCAATTAATAATGAATTAGGCGGGAATACCTATTAAATGTATGGCTAAACAAATCGAGAAAAATCAATCTCTGTATGTACATTTCGGCCTATTAGGCCTCATCAGCAGAGCTATAGAGCTATATATATATATATATAATTTCCTTAGTGTTCTTGTTACTCCTAGGCTAATAGAGAAAGCCATGAATTCATCCGTTCTTCACTTACCCACTCTCAGGTATGGGTAAATAGTAGGATAGACTGGTTTCTTGTGCCTTGGTCTGGCAACTAATTTAGGAAAAGGAAAATTCTGAATTCAAACCAGCTTTATCCTGCTAAAAACAAAACTGACCTTGTGTCACATCCTATTTGTGGTGGAGATATTAGTTAAATACATACAAGCACATGTACATAGAGATATTAATAATCTTCCTTTGCCATATCATGTTTATTCTGTCATACAAATTACCGACTACATTCAAGTAATCTTTGGCAAATTATGGGCAACACCCTTTGTGGATTTCTCCACTGTAGAATTTTGTACATCTATATATTATACATATATAAAATATATAATATATATATCTATATATACATATATAAAAGGAAGTTTGGTATGTACGTGTCGACGTATAACTACAAAACGGGAGGTCACTCGGATTCGAAATCTTGCATACACCTTGATATACTTTTAACTAAGAAACACGCCAAATTTGGTCATTGATTTTTACTAATTAAGGGATATAATTAATTAATTAAGCCAAAATCACCCAATTTGCAGAACTGTCCATATACCAACTCCTGCTGATAATAAAATATTGTTCACTGCCTGCTTTTGTTACAGCGATATCTGGAGTGAAGTTTAATTTTAGTGAATAATTTTGCAGTCTAAGCTGTTCAGCTCGGAATTTATTGCCTATTTATGGTCCAATCTTAAAGATATTTATATGGTTGGAATATGTAACTTGTATGTGATTTTATCCATTGAATTATTTTTACAGCAAGTTGAAAAAAAAAAAATTTTTCTTCGGACAGCTGATAAGTATGATTTTTTTTTTTTCAGACTAAATTTTAATGAAAAATCAAATTCTTTTTTCTCGCCTATTTACGGTTCAATCTTTAAAATATTTATACGGTTAGAAATAAAATAAAATAATCTTTCTAAATATGTAATTTGTATGTGTTTTTCATCCATTGAATTATTTTTTACAGAGAGTTAAAAAAATAAAATTTGCTTCAACAGCCTAGAATTCATAGTATGATTTTTTTCATACTAAATTTTAACATAAAATCAAATTCTTATTTATCGCATATTTCTGTTCCTATCTTAAAAATATTCATTTGGCTAGAAAGAAAAGAAAATAATCTTCCTAAGATGTAATTAGTATATATTTTCATACATTGAATTATTTTTTACAGCAAATTAAATAACAAATCAAATGAAAACATTTAACGATGAATCAACTTTTTTAATTAATACTTTCATTTTAGAATAATCAGTATAACTAAATCTTTTTTGTAAGAAACTATTAATGAAATAAACATCTATCCACAGAGGTTTCATGCCTGAGCATTATTTTTTTATTTAAAAATTAAAATTTACATAGTTATGTAGTATGTAAGGTTGATTTTCCATCGTTCGTCAATGTAAACAAAACCTTTTTTTTAAAACTTTGAGACACTCGAGTTACAACGGACAAGTGGGTTAGAATTAGGCTCCTTCTGTATTTGTACCAAAATCAGAATTGTAATTTGATATTTAACTTTTATGCACATTCAAAATTCTTTTTAAAAAATGTTTATTTAGTTTTCTTTTCTTTTCGTAATGTTTTCAAGTCAGTGCACTTTTCAATTTAAAAAATAATATACTATACTTAGTATAGTATATTATTTTCATCAAATTGTTATCAAATTTATAGTATAGTATGCTATAATAATTTGACATTCGATCGGCTATGATTTGAATTAATAATGTTATTTTTTTTTAAGATTATTTATCGTTTTACATTAATTTGATTACTTTATTTAATATTTAAAAAAAAAAAAAAATTAATTTGAAATTTAGCAAATCGTGTCATTTATATTCTATTTAAAAAATATAGTTAATCATTGAATTAAAATTTCTTACTATATCATTATGTGATGTCATTCCCTCAAATCTGACGAAAATAAAATTCCCTGACCTCCCAGCAGGCTGGATTAAATTAAGTTCTTTTTTACGTGGTGATTTTTATGGGTCATCCTGCGAGGATCGAAATGGCTATTCAATAGTAATAGATCTGCAAACGATTATTAAATTATGTTTTTATCTCCTCTATCCGGGCTTTGCCAGGTAGCCACTGCTAGTTTTTTTTATAATATTGAATGTTTTCAGATACTTTTATAATATCTGAACACAACGAAAATCTCTCTCTTGAGTCAAATTTCAGAAAATTTATGTTGGCAAATCTTCCAAAATGGTAAATTCGGGAATCTAGGCATAAAACTGAAAAATAAGATGGTTGGTTGATTGATTTTAAAAACATATCAACCCGTCTGGAATTATGTCATGCCTAATGGTTAGAAAGTAATATATATTGTTTATTTATATTTATACTTTTTAGTAATTGGTTTTAACAATGTGTTAGCATCATTGGGGATCATGTTGTATGGTATTGATTAAGTTCATGTCTATATTCTATGGTATAATTTTATTTCCTCAAAAAGAACAGAATGTCCTCCATGTTGACATTTTCAAATAGATCTTTCATATTATTTGCATCAAAATAACGGTTTCTGATGTGAGCAAAAAACTAATAAAAAATAAGAGAAACAAAATAAATTTATGAAATTATTTGTGAATCTAGGCATGGAACTGAAAAATAAGAGAAATTAAAGAAATTTAGGAAACTAAATTAAAAAAAACAAAGTTGAAACAATTAAATTCTTGTTAGAATTATTTGTATTATTCGGACTATTGCCCTCATCTTCATTGTTATTTGTACAACATTTCAACCGATGTGCCCTCCAGCTTTCTTCATGTATTTTGTGTCGGACTCAGGAATCTTCTTGTCGTAATTGGGAATCAATTGGACACATAACCTAACTCCTTTATCCACTAGGTTAAGACAGTTCTAAGTAACAGTTATCTCTAGACTGCAGGTTCAATCTGGTCAAGGGCAGCAGTAACATAGAATAATAATTAACACAGCTTAACACCTGTACCCCAGCTATGGTTAGAACAGGATACCCCCGTGAACTGAATAAAGGGTTAGGTTCAAAGTTCCGTGATGGCTCCCGATTACGACACAAAATACCTGAAGAAGGCCGGAGGGCACATCAGCCAAAATGTTGTACAAATAACAATGAAGATGAGGACAACAGTCCAAATGATAAAAATAATACTAATTATCAAACCTCATCTCAAAAATTCAGAGAAATAGTAAATTCTTGGGGGTTGGGGGAGGTTTTTTTTTTTATAAATGGAAATTTTACTGAACTGAACTATTAGTTTGGCTCGATTTTTGAATGGTTGCCCTGATTTCTTCAGACATTTTAATCTCTTTCTCACATTTGATGTTACAAATACAAATAAGACATTTCTTTTTATTTATTTCATCTATTCATTTTTAATTCACTATTCACCACTTTGAGTCGAAAAGGCAAATGGGTGGGAGAAACAGTCTCAAAACTTCAATTTGCAAAAACTTTTCATCCACTGACTTCACCTTTTACACATGAAAGAAAGAAAGAAATGGGAGGGGTGAGCAACAGACAAGACGAACATCTAACAAGCTGGGTTGCCCTACTGAGAGAGAGAGAGAGAGAGAGAGAGAGAGAGCGAGAGAGAAAAAGGGGGCATCGTTGCAATGAAAACCCTTATGCAATGACCCCGTCTTGCTCTAAACCCTGTAGTTGCAATTAGTGTCTGGTAAGTCATCTATGCAAATGCCACCCAAGGAGGAGCCAGAATCCAAAAAACAGACTCACTTCAAAAGTAATTTTTCTTTTTGCCGGAAAGTCCTCACAAAACATCTTATAACTAGAAAACATTTGAAATATAGTTAGAAAATAAATAAATAAATAATTACAAAATCTGATGACAAAAGGTAACCCCCAATGACCTGCTGGCAGTGTTGAATGTTTGCAATATTTTGCTACCTAAATGAGAGTAACCTCCCCTTGTTTGTTTCGCTTTGAGGAAGCTGTATGTTTTTGTCAGCCATTTTCATTTCATCGTAAATCTACACTGAAAATACGAATTTGTCCGAATCAATACAACTGCATGTTTTAACACAAAAATATCATAAATGTGTTCTTAATAACAATTAAGTTCATTTCAAATAATGTGCAAGCACAATTAAGAACACATTTTATGATATTTCATGTTAAAACATGCAGTTGTATTGATTCAAACAAATTCGAATTTTCAGTGTAGATTTACGGTGAAATGAAGATGGCTGACCAAAACATGTGGCTTCCTCAAAGTGAAACAAACAAGGGGAGGTTACTCTCATTTATGTAGCTAATGTTCAGATTACCCCTTCATTTTACCTCCAACTACCTATCACTTGAAAACATTTGAAATATAGATAAATCTCCCTGTCATCAGGGGCTGTAAAATACGCTGTCTACACATTTGTAGAGGGAAAGACCCCCCACCTTGCAATAGGTGTGCCTGTTGGTTGTGAGTGGCGGCCTGTGATGCTTAAGGATGTAATCCTGGTGATGAGCAGTCATGATTTCCAACACTCAAGTTTGGCCTTTACTTAGGTTAGACAGGCAGTCGGGGAAGCCTCCTTCGATCAATCAGTTGGTCACATCAAGCCCTAGCACCTATATGATTATCCCAACTCTATTGCTCTTATGCCAAACCTCCAACTCTTTATGTGCTAGAAGACAATGGCTGATTGTCTTAGTATCCTCCCATGTCCACCCTGACCCGGAGTGGTAGTACCTGTTAGGGTCCCATCTATGGGTTAAATAGAAGAAAATTAGTTAACAAAAAGAATTATCAATACCCATCAAGAATAAATAGAACAAAATGTCTACAGTATAAAATAACCCAACAAGGGTTGACATGCCATAATATTACAAAATTTTATGACAAAAGGTAACCTCCAATGACCTGCTGGCAGTGTTGAAAGTTTGTAATATTTGCAACCTTCATTCTGCCTCTACACACCCAAGTATTCTAGACCACTGTTTCTCCACCTTTTTTTTGGCAGTGGCCCACTTTCAACCCAATGCAAATTCTTTGTGACCCTCCATGCCATCTTGAGTTTTCATCTCTCCTCCCCATACCCCACACACTCTGTCCCTAAGAAGTAAGAATATTGAAGATTGTAGTTTGGATAGTACTATGTTATCAGAAAACTAACTCTAGTTGTAAATCAAAGAATAATATTATTTCGATAAATATTTTATTTGAATAAATCTATTTACAAAACAAAAAATGATGCACCATCAATAAATGTACCATAAATAAATATGTTAACAAAATAGCTTAGATTTATGTAGCATTTTAACTAAATATAAGTTTGATATTTTATTATTTGGATTTTAATTGGTCAGTTGTGTAGCACAAAGTTTACAGGATATACAGTTATTTAATTAGGCAGACTGTTCTGTTATCTGCTCTCTCCACTTGGTGATGGTGATGGATTGCTTTGTCTCTGGGTTTTTATTGGCTTTTGCTGACAAATTTATTAGGGACTCCATAATTTGCTTAGCATTTTTTTTTGGGGGGGGGAGTTACCCATCAGATAACACATCTCCTCAAACAAATGGTTTAGATTAATTTCACATTTAACTAAATATAAGTTGAATATTTCATTCTAAATAATAACAATTACAAAATACTCCATATATATATTTTGTGGGTCCTAAATTTTCTGTGGTCCCCCTCTTAGTGGTCACAGTATTTTTCAAATTTGGGCTTGTGCCCCCACCCACCCCCACTCCATTTCATGGCTTCCAAGGGGGACATATGCACCCACCTCCTGTTAAGAAACCCTGTTCTAGAGCACAGAGATGATGATAGGTACGCGTCCTGCATCCCTAACCTGACACACAAAAATCTAAATGGATGCAGTAAAATCATATCCATGCATCCTAGAGTTTTTCTTTTTTCTTCCTTCACCATTTCAAGCTAATTGTAAATACATTTCAATAGTTTCTTAGAAATGAATGTTCCATGAGCTTAACTGGAAAAAAAAAAAAAAAAAATGGTAAGATATTAGTTAGATGTAGCTACCGTTACCATTTGCCTAGTTTATTTGCACCACACAGGTGACAGTTTAAAATGTGGGTGGGGTATTTCTGCCACACCCTGTACTAAATGGTTGAACACGTTCCAGACAGATTTCTTTTTGTAATAAAAGCTTAGACAGCTGTATTGTAACATAACAGATGCATGTCTTAATAACTTGACAGTTTCACTCAAGATTATCTATGAATTCACAAATATACAATGTGTGTGTGTGTGTGTGTATATATATATATATATATATATATATATATATTATATATATATATATATATGAAAAATAGATGGAAATTAATCCGACAGTATGAAATTTAACATTTTGAAAAAACAAATGATGTTTGTTATGTAATTGCTGACAGAATCTGTTTCGACCAAATCAATAAATTGGTCTTCATCACTAGCAACATTTAACAGATATCTTTCTCCCCCCCCCCGGCTATGTTGCTCATGATAAAGATCAATTTATCGATTTGGTCGAAACAGATTCTGTCAGCAATTACATAACAAACATCATTTGTTTTTTCAAAATGTTAAATTTCATTTATATATAAGAGTCGGATCTTAGCCCTGAAGAGCATTAAACGAAACTTTTAGTAGGTTTATCTGACTCATTAGATTTATCTTTATTATTTGCTCTACTTAGGAATTGAGCACTTTTTACTTTTTAGCCTTAGTTTCCTGGTGGTTTTGTATGAATATATATATCTTATATATATATACACATAAATTGTTTTTTTTCTTTTGCACAAATATTGTACGAATAGATTATTTTTGGTTGGTACGATTATCTTGGTCTTTTCTTTTTTTCCCAAAATTTTTTTCTCCTCGGTTGATGTTTGGTAGTATATTTTTACAATCAAACTATTTTGCTGGGTTTTTTCTTAACGCGAGGATTTACCAACAAATTTGGTATATTAAATATTATATATATATATATATATATATATATATATATGAGAAGAAAAAATGGATATAGAGTCTGACATATTTATAAAGTATAAAGTTTTGAAAAACACAACAAAATTAAATCAAAGATTGACTTAGAGACAGATAACGCTAAAACATTTCGGTTTTAATAAAACCATCAACAGGGCTTAACATAGTAATTGTGAATCATACAAATAGAAATTAGTGTAAAACAAGCAAAAGCTTGTGAGTTTTAGTTTGTGATGTTAGAAGACTCAACTCGGTAACCAAAATGCAAGAAAAATGTTTTTATTAAAACTGAAACGCTTTAGTGTCAGCTATCTTTAAGTCAATCTGTGACTCAATTCTGTTGTATTTGTTCAAAACTTATATATATATATATATATGTTTTGAACAAATACAACAAAATTAAGTCACAGATAAGACAGTAAAATTAGGTATTAATTTGCTATGATCTATGTCATACCCAGGACACTGCAAGGCTGAGGAGTGGAGTTCAGTTCAATACCTTACCTGCTCAGATGGTAGCAAACAAAATCTATTTATACTTCTATTGTCAGGGTTCAAAAATTATATATATATATATATATATATATATATATATATATATATTTTACAGTGATGCTGATAGCTTTTTAATTTAGTGCGTCCTAGGACGCACAGATTTGATTTAAACAACACCCTGGGAAATTTGATGGGTCCAAACTAAAGTTTCTTAATAAATTGTAGAGTTCTCACAATCTCTCTCTCTCTCTATATATATATGTAGCAATAGCATAATCTTTACAGATCACTGTCATTCCTCACTCTCTCTCTCTCTATATATATATATATATATATGTAGCAATAGCATAATCTTTACAGATCACTGTCATTCCTCACTCTCTCTCTCTCTCTCTCTATATATATATATATATGTAGCAATAGCATAATCTTTACAGATCACTGTCATTCCTCACACACTCTCTCTCTCTATATATATATATATGTAGCAATAGCATAATCTTTACAGATCACTGTCATTCCTCACACACTCTCTCTCTCTATATATATATATATGTAGCAATAGCATAATCTTTACAGATCACTGTCATTCCTCACACACACTCTCTCTCTCTCTCTCTATATATATATATATGTAGCAATAGCATAATCTTTACAGATCACTGTCATTCCTCACACACACTCTCTCTCTCTCTCTATATATATATATATGTAGCAATAGCATAATCTTTACAGATCACTGTCATTCCTCACACACACTCTCTCTCTCTCTATATATATATATATATGTAGCAATAGCATAATCTTTACAGATCACTGTCATTCCTCACACACACTCTCTCTCTCTCTCTCTATATATATATATATATATATGTAGCAATAGCATAATCTTTACAGATCACTGTCATTCCTCACACACACACTCTCTCTATATATATATATATATATATATCTATATATATATATATATATATATATATATATATATATATAATGGCAGCAAACTCGTGTTCAAGTATTGCCATTGCTTGATATATATATAAAAAAAAAAAATATTTAAAAAAAAAAAGTTCAACAGTTCAAAGAATATAATGGTGAGCTTCAAAAAGTTCAACAATGAGCTGCACGAAAGTGGCTCTTTAGTCCTGCCAAAGTCTTGCACATCTTTCCACATTTACAGGTAATTCCAGGGAGCACAGGGTATTTATTTATATATATATATATATATATATATATATATATATTATATATACACACACACACACACACATATATATATACAACCTCACTGCCAGACTAGCTAATTTGGTTTTGACAATTTCATATATAGACAGTCTCCTGCACAGAGGTGATAGGCACATGCCATGAGATTCTGAGATTCTGCCCCCCCCCCCCTCCCCCCAAAAAGTGCTCATCATCATTATCCTTGATCTACAAGTAATTGATCCAATCATTTTTGATGGGTACTATACAAGTGTATTGAAATCAGACATTAAGCAAAAAGCATATTAAATTTGTGTAACATCTGATGTAAATAAACCTCTGATAATATTTAGTTCAACTTGACGACTTCATAAATCAATTTTTTCCGCCTTTTCAATCCTTAAAATATGCACAGTTATATTTGATCTCAGAAGTTGCACACAATGTAAATAAAAACAAAACTGTCATAGCACAGAAACCAAAGACACCACCTTTAAATAACACTTCTTTATTGTTTAAAGAAAAACAAAAAAGACATTGGTCAGTCAAAATCTATTGTGTCTTGGCTCTGTAAGTGTATACTATTGAAGTCAGTTAGTCTACTGTTGGTTTTAATAACAACAGCTTACTAAGTCCAACTCGAGCAGTGTCCAAGACAGCTGGTATAAATAGGAATCAAGAATGATCCATTCATGAATCTGGGTGACTTGGGTGATTCCACTCCTTGAGTTCCGATTGGCTGCTTGACTGCTTGATTTGAATGACATTGTGGAGTCTTATATATACTTTGTCATTTTGCAGTGAACTTTGTAGCATTCGAGTTTGTATTTGAGTTACAATTGTTTGTTGCCTTGTCTTCCCAGTTCAACGGTAATTGGAACCTTAATTATTCTTCATATACATAATTTTCTTCCAGTCATAATCTGTAGGTATTATCACCTTCTTTGTAAGATTGTGCTTCTTTGTTTTTTTCTCAATATCCCATTTTATTATTGGAGACTTGTTTCATCTCTTATTTGATATATATAATATTTAGACAATGCAATATTTTTGGTGTATGTTGGTTAAGTGTACCCTGATATTATTTGCAAATATATTTGATCTCAGAAATTGTGCACAAAGTAAAAGAAAATATAAACTGTCATAGCACAGAAACCAAAGACACCACCTTTGAATATCACTTGTTTAATATACTAAAAAAAAAAAAAAAGGCAAAAAAATACACAGTCTTGATTCTCAGCACCAGTCTTAATTCACAACACAATTAAGATTCTCAACATAATCTTAATTCTCAGTACAATTATCAACACACTATTCTCAGCACAATTAAGATTCTCAACACCAGTCTTGATTCTCAGCACAATTCAGATTTTCAGCACAGTCTTGATTCTCAGCACAATTATCAACACAGTATTCTCAGCACAATTAAGATTCTCAACACCAGTCTTGATTCTCAGCACAATTCAGATTTTCAGCACAGTCATGATTCTCAGCACAATTATCAACACAGTATTCTCAGCACAGATTCTCAACACCAGTCTTGATTCTCAGCACAATTATCAGATTCTCAGGCACAATTCAGATTTTCAGCACAGTCATGATTTTCAGCACAATTATCAACACAGTATTCTCAGCACAATTAAGATTCTCAACACCAGTCTTGATTCTCAGCACAGTCTTGATTCTCAGCACAATTATTAATTCTCTCCGTCTAATCTAAGTAAGGGTCAAAGTGGAATGCTACATGTCATGGACAGCTCAGCTACCAGGATTCCATCCTTAAGCATCACAAGTTAACACCCACGGCCAAAATTGGGGGGATCTTAACAGTCAATGTATTCTAAAGCCGCAGCCACAGGGCTCAGTCACTGGTAGGATATGACACAGGGGCAATTTTTCCGTATATGTTGGTTCATATTCAATGTTTTCTTTCAAGACACCAAGGTTAAAAAGCCCAGTTAGTTAATGTTCTATACCCATTTACTGGGTATATAAATGGGGAATGATCATTCTGTTCTTCTTACGTGGAGATGAGAGGCATCCGTGGTTATGCCCTCATATATAATTTTTTTATTTTACTGGAGTAGCTGGCTGGTACCTAACTTTCTTCTGTTCTTGTATTCTGTAATCTGTTGCTATCTTCATTTCTTCTTCTAATTGGTATTTCTTAGTCTTCTATTTCATGTATTGTTGACTGGTCTGTATTACAAGTCTGATCTGATTTCACCAAGGCAGCCATTAGTTCTCATTTTTAGAAGAATTTCCTGAGATCACCCTTTTTGTAGAGCCAGTGATAATTTGCACATAGCTAATCTAGGGAGGCCCAAAATTGACGTAAAATGCCTTTTTGACAAAATGAATTTAGCCCCCCTAAAGAAAATAGTTTACCAAATATCCGGAATTATCGGATTTTAATGAAATTTTCAGTGTTTATTTATCAAAGAATGATCTTTATAAGGCATTATTATTTTATTTCAAAACTTTCTCATTTTTTTAGGTCATTTAATTTTGACCCCCCCCCCTATGTTGGGGGCGTAACATTTTTTTTTTTTAAAACAAAAGATCTGTCGCGAGCAGACAAATTTTGGGCCATCCTACTATTATCTTATAAAAGAAAAAATATACATCGATATTTGTTCTGTTTAAAAGGAAGGGGTCCTAAATAGGCTTATATTTGTGATCACATTTTTTTATTCAGGACCAGAACTTTCTCAACCGTGCACAGAGTGAAGCGGAGCCGATGCTTTCATTACAACGTCTCTGGCTTAACTGACTAAGCTAACTGAACTCCCGTTCCCACAGTCTTCGTAACTGGAAGGAGTCGGGTCAGCTTGTGGTCACTGAACATCAATCATCTAACCCACAGATTCTGTACTCTACAACACCTGGATTCAGAATCTATCTCTATACTAACCGTCTAAAAAAACTAAAACTAAGGTTCTTATTGATATACAAAATTAAGTGTTGTACCCAGGACATCCCTTTTTGTGTGTGCGTGGAGGGGAGGGATATTATCCCTCTGCAGGGGAAACAGTCAGCACATTCTAAGTGCTATCAATAGTGCAAAGGATAGACTCAGTGAAGTGCTAAGATTAATATGAATGTGGGTGTACAAGTGAGGAGTGGCCTTAAAGGAATTGTCAGGGTTCACATTAAATCCATTATGCAACTTAAACACCTTCCCACTTCCCACAGCCTTCTGAATAAATATCTTATCTGTGCAATATAAATACAAATGTAGAAAAGAGCTATATTCATTATATATATATATTATATATTTCTCTTTCTCTCTCTATATATTTTATTATATCCATGGGATTATATCCACCCCAGTGTTTTTTGTTCTTCCCCCACCATTTCCAGCTAACTGTAAATACATTTCATTTTTTTCTTGGAAACGAATTATACTGTATGGGGGTACGAGGTAGGGGTTATAGGGCTTTAGTTGTTCATAGATAAAACAAACTCTACAATTTATTAAGAAACTTTAGTTGGGACCCATCGAATTTCCGGGGATTTATCCAAACCAAATCCGTGCACTAAATTAAAAATCTATCAACATCACTGCTCTATATATTTCTCTTTATTTATATATATATATATATACACACACACACACACGCATGTATATATATATATATATATGAAAACATACACACACATTTTTTTCTTTTATTATATATTTCTCTTGCTATAATATATATATATATATATATATACACACACATATATGTACATGTCTAAACACATACACACACATTTCTTTTTTTCTCTCTTGTTTATATATATATATATATATATATATATTCTCTCTATATACATACATATATATATAAATGTATGATAATATGTGGTTTTGACAAGAAGCTATCATCTTTTTTATCTTTTTATAATCCTCATTATTAACATTTTTGACATTCTCTCTATAACAATATAATTTACTCAAAACACTTAGACTAAAGCAACATGACACTCAAAAAAGATAATGGAAAACTTGGTAGGCGGCAAGGTTGATGATGATGATGATGATGATGATGATGAGCACAGGGGGGCGGTTGAGCGGAATCTCATAATCACATGGCACATGCCTATTACCTCTGTGCAGGAGACTGTCTACATATGAAATTGTCAAAACCAAATTAGCTAGTCTGGCAGTGAGGTTATATATATATATATATATATATATATATATATATATATATATATATATTATTGGACTCTGATGAAACTGACAATGGAAGCACAAATAGATTTTGGTTGCTACCACCTGGGCAGGTATTGTCACTCACAAATAACTACACTTCCGACAAAAAGATTTTTCAGAAAAAGTTTATTTTTTCAAAATCAAAGATACCAAGATTTTATAATTTCTACTGGAATATTACACAAGTAAAACAGAGATCATTAGATATTATTTACTCTTTGTGTGGACTTGCATTTAAAACAAGGGATATAAAAAGAGCTGTTGGTCTTTTCTTGGTATAAGATATAAGCATAACTGCCACTTCTATTTATAGACTTTACCAAGCAGTAGCAAGAACTTCCGGTAGAAATTGGCCGATGGGATGTGAGAAAAAAGCATTTAAAATTGTTTGCACTGTGCTCAAGATCACTGGATGAACTTTCTACCCGAAAGACTCATCTTTGGATTAACACTAGAAAGAGTTCAGACTTTGGATTACCACCAGAATTCTTTGAACAACAACAATGGGATGACAGGACAAAAAGCATTTAAGATGGTTTGCACTGTGCTCAAGATCACTTACTCGAACTGTCTACTAGAAAGACTCATCTTTGGATTAACACCAGGATTCTTTGGACAACAACAATAAACATAATCCCCACAATGGCTTTACAGATTCTAGATGAAATTCACAAGACTCAGCAAATCAAGTTTTGAATTGAAACTCCTAAACTGCTGGTAATAGTGTGTGGAACTTACACGACAATTTCCACCTAAGTATATATTTACCCAACCCCTCTGCTGCCACAGAATATGAAACAAAGTACATTTTTAAGCAAAGTAACGCTGTAACACATGGTCAATTTCTTGAACAGAGTTAAAAGTTTGAATTCAGATTTTTTTCTTCTCCTAAACTGGTTGCCTAACCAAGGCTAAAGAACCTAATCTGCCCTACTATTTAGCCATAACTAAGTAGCTGTGCATGTTGGAATTATTTTGGTATATAAGGTGTGCTCCAATTACCCACCTGGATTTATAGACTAGCCGTAGTCACGTGGTTTATTCCTTCGCCAATCACTAGCCATACTGCGTGACTGATACACTACTTAAACACTGATACTGGCTATAGTTCTACTAGCACTCATTGAGGCGGGATTTACAATACTAAGGACTCTTTACCAGAAGAACCAAAGGATTCTTTACCAGAGGATTGCCAAGGATTAGGATTATTTTCCAGAGGATTACCAAGGATTCAATTCCACTGGACAAGCACTATTGCTTAAAGTCTACAAGATGGCCCATAAGATTTAGTCCAAGACAAAAGAACTGGGTTCTTTAGTCTTGGATTAGCAGTTGCATTCATGCCTTTACCAAGGTCATTGATTCCATTTCTTATGACAAATAACCATTATGCTAAGTGGGCCTCTTTGCACCTTCCATGTAAGTAACAATAGGTAAGTGACAGACTAACATATGAGGGTCAGCTGAAAAATTCATAGGCTGACCAAGATACTAACATGGTATGTGACCAAATGAGTTTCATTTTTCAACATAGTACAGCATGCAGTCAACACACTTCTTCCATCGTTATTGCAGTGGTTGGATCCCATTGGTCAAAAAAGTAATCAACAGCAAATATAATGTCAACCTATTAACATTTCAGCCGACCCTTGTAATAACACTAATGGGAGAGTGGTTGAAGAAATAAGATCACACAGTGGTTGGCTGGGGCTGTAGAATATGCCAACTGCATATCTGCAAAGGGGTATCCCCGACCCCCCTCCAAAAAAAAAAAATGAGGCCACCAGTTGGTTGTAGGTGGTGACCCATAATGGATGAGGACAGGATTGTGGTGGCTGAGCAGTCTGTGACTCGAGTACTAAGTGGTCTATCAACACTCCACTTTGGCCCTTTTGTAGGCTAGACAGGCACTCGGAAAGGCCATATCCAATCAATTGGCGGTTCATATCAAGCCCTAGCAACTATATGATTGTTCCAACCATATTCTTCAAATTGCTCTTATGGCAAACCCCTTTTTTATCATAAAAACACTGATAGCTGAGAATCAGCTATCAGTATTTATTAATATACATGAAGTTTAAAAAAACATTTCTGAACATATGACCTTTAGGTACCACTTTTTGATCACGATTAAGAAAGGACATGTTTTTCATTTACACCGTCAATATCCAGTTGTTTGTTAGGGGTTAGGGTTAGAGGTTAGTTTTATAATTTTTTTTTAAATTTAAAAATCGTCTGTTAAAACAACCGGATATTGACGATGTTAATGAAAAACATGTCCTTTCTTAATCGAGATCAAAAAGGGGTGCCTAAAGGTCATATGGTCCAACATTTCTACCAATTTGATAATACACACAAAGTTTCTTAAATCATATATAGAGAAAAAAGAATTTGACATTAAATAGCCCACAATGGTTGATAGGTTATTAAACCAACCAATCAATCAACCTGCTTCACCAGAGATAGTGATAAACATACACTGTTATATATATATATATATATATATATATATACAGAGATGCTGATAGGTATGCGTCCTGCGTCCCTGATGCACAAAAATCTAAAAGGACGCAGTAAAATAATATACATACTTCCCAGTGTTTTTCTTTTTTCTTCCCTCACTATTTCAAGCTAACTGTAGTTCAATAGTTTTCTTAGAAATGAATTACATGGGATAGGTTACAAGATGGCTTTAGTTGGAACCCATAAATTTTCCCCGGGGACTCATTCAAACAAATATGTGTCCCAGGATGCACTAAATCAAAAAGCTATCAGTATCACTGTGTATATATATATATATATATATATATATATATGGGAGATTATGTGCTTAATTAAAGTCATACCTAATTTTGTTAATTAATTATAACTAAATGAATTAGGCGTGCATATCGGTTCAAATGTAAAGCGCAAACAAATCAAGAAAAAGTCGATCTCTGTATGTACATTTCAGCCCATTAGGCCTGATCAACAGAGCTATAGACAGGGTAGTGCTTTGTGCGTGATTCGAACCCTACCTGTCAGGTTGACAGTTATAATTAATTAATTAACAAAATTAGGTATGACTTTAATTAAGCACATAATCTCCCACAAATTGTCAGCCTTTGCCATTTCAAAAACATTGTTTGACTACTTCATATATATATATATATATATATATATATAATAAAGGATTTGGCATTAAAAGGTTTATACTGAAGTTCGAGTGACAGCAAATCTCCTCCGGTCTCCAGGACTCTCCTAAGTATTCTAGCTGATGTTAAAACCAACAAGATAAGACCATTTACAAAGCATACACCCATGAAACAAAATTTGTCTATTAACCTTGGCTTCATGCTCTAACAATTTGTTTAAAAACAAAATATTTACCTACAAAACTATTCGCTTACAAATCATACATATTGTCATACAGTACCTAAATAATGACAATAGATTTATCCGTTTTTCCTATAAATAATGTCAGAAGAGAGAAACCACAAAATCTCATGGGACTTATTAATTACAATTGCTAATTACTCAGTTCACTTTGTATCTTTGCTTAGTAAACCTTTTTCCCTATCCTTAATACTTGTTATGTTTCTTCCTATTATTTCTCTGATAACTCTGATACTCTAGTTACAACATATATATAAAAAAAAGGTGGCATTAAATAACCCACAAGAATTGATATGCCATTCAACCAATAACCAACCCGTCTTTACATTTGATTGCGTATCTTAGATTTTCTGTCACTTTCAGGGTGGAGTCTGCCCTATAAATAAGGTCTGACAAAACCTCAGAAGAGAGAAACAATGAAATCTCACGAGAATTGCTAATTGCTGTTCACCTTGTATCTTTGCTTAGTAAACCTTTTTCCCTATCCTTAATACTATTGAAGTCAGTCAGTCAGTCAACAATTGGTTTGAACAATGTGACTGGCCAAGCACAACTGAACCAGTGTCAAGACAACTGGTACTTATGGGAATTCAGAACAGTCCACTCATGCATTTGGGTGATTCCATTCCCTGGCTGCTTGGTTTGTATGATCCTATGAGGCTCCATAAATCCTGCCACTTTGCAGTGGTCTTTACAGCATACCAGAATCGTATTCAGTTACGACTGCTTGCTGTCTTGTCACGCCAATTCGACGGTAATTGGACTTAGTATGATTATTCTACAAATACATGCTATGTTTCTTCCTATTATTTCTCTGTTAACTCTGATACTTGAGTTACAACATATAAAAAAATGGCATTAAATAACCCACAAGGATTGATATGCCCTTAAACCAACCAATCACCAACCAGCCTTTACATTTGATTCCGTATCTTATAAAGACTAGCAAGAATATGTGCCCTTCAGATGCAAGTATTTAAGTTTTAATGTAATAAAATATATTAAATTAGAAAGACTAACAAAATTAAATAAGAATGCATATATAAAGATTACACTTACCTTTGGGAGTGAAAAGGTTAAAAGCCTACATAAAGTGACATTAATAAATACTAGCAAGAATATATGTTCTCTGCTGGCGTAAGTATCCAAGTTTTAATGTAATGAAATATATTAGATTAGAAAGACTAACAAAATTAAAGAAGAATGCATGGTTTTTTGATATAAAATCATTCAAAGGATTGATTTTAATACGTTGGAGAATAAAGCAAGGATATTAGAGATCAATAGCACCAAGTAATTATTTATTAAACCGGTTTTGTTAAAACCAGTATGCAAATTAACCACATCATATATCATGTAAACCTTTATTTCTTAGTGATATATAAGACACATTGCAGGATTTTAAATACACTAATAACATGGGCTGTTTTGAGGCAAATCTAACTCAGATTTTCATAGAAATATTGTTGATAAATAAAATCTATTTTATGTACTAATGATTTTGAGTATAAATTAAATACTCATTGATAAACGCAATTCCCGATGTAAGCAGCAACATAGTTTTGGTTACAGACAGACACTGAATCTCCATTTCTTGTGAAGATTTGCAAACACTTACAGGGTGGAGTCTGCCCAAATGGGCTGACAGTACTCCATTTAAAAGGATATTATTCACTAACACTTAAAAGTATCTTCTGAAAAGCATCTTACATTGCTATGGGTGGAAAAACCGCACCATTCCAGTCACAAGGGATAATTATGGATACATATTTTATATGTATGGACGCACAGAGGTGATATAATCGGGTTGCACTGACAGAGTCCTGTTTAAATAATGAACTTAACTGTCAGCATCTAATGTTTTCTGTTCCGTCTCCACTCGTTGGCACGGGCTTGGCGTATCTTAGAAAAAGGATTGGGCTACAATTGGCTTAGATGTTTTGACATGTGCCTGCACTCTAAGAAAGAAACAGTCATGAATATTCATGAGGCTAGGTGTCAGAATAAATTACTGAGTGTTCATCATGACTCATATCCAAACTTAAGTGGGAGTGGCGGGGGGGGGGGGTAAAGTGATCTTATAGATAAGAGCATTAACCACTTGAACAGAACGTGACGGCTGGAAAACAGACTGGCCGAAACACTGAAATCAAAATACAATAAAGGTGCTATGATATATTAAAAAGAAAATTTCAGAAAAAATTTGTAGCCATATTATATATCAGAATCAACAATGTATGCCCTCATTGGGAGCCCCATACTTCTGGCCTTGTGCCAAACTTGACTCAGCTTAGTAAATGACAACTTGATATTCAGAGAGTTGATTCTTAGCAGGTGCTTCATGCTCATGGCATTGTGCCAAACTAGGTTGGTTAGATTTTATGGCATGTCAACATTTGTTGGGTTATTTTATGCCGAAGACATTTTGTTTTATTCATTCTTGATGGGTATTCTAAAATTGCTTTTTTTTTTTTTTTTCTTTTTTCAACTCAATTTTTTTAGAATACATTTTTTTAAACTAATTTTTTTCTATTTAAACCATAGATGGGACTATAACAGCTACTACCATTCCGGGTCAGAGTGGACCTGGGAGTAATAGCAATGAATAGGTACTCCACACACCCTAAAGCTCCAGAATTTAAACAATTTAAAGTCATACCTATTGAAGTCAGTTAGCCTACTGTTGGTTTTAATAACAGCAGCTAAGTGCCACCCAAGCAGTATCCAAGACAGTTGGTATAAATAGGACTCAAGAATGATCCATTCATGAATCTGGGTGACTTGGGTGATTCCATTCCTTGAGTTCTGATTGGCTGCTTGACTGCTTGATTTGAATGACATTGTGGAGTCTTATACTGTCATTTTGCAGTGTATTTTGTGGCTTTTGGGTTTGTATTGAGTTACAACCGTTTGCTGCCTTGTTTTCCCAGTTTGACGGTAATTGGAACTTTAATTATTCTTCAATACCAAGGACACTGACACCCTCAGCCATCACCCACGAGTATATATATATATATATATATGATAAAAAGGGTTGGGGGGGTGTCATAAGGCAATAGAGTTGATTTTTTTATTTGAGGTTATTTTTATTTAATCATATTAGTTATATAGAGCTCCATAAATGAAATTCGAAACTGTTTGAATTATACAAATATCCCAGTGGTTCAAAAGTTATAAGAATTTAAAGCCCCGAAATTGGGGGTACAAAAGTGGACATGATTTTCTTCAAAAAATATGTCAAATGACAGACCAATTCAAAACAAGAAATTCTGTACTTTCTTCCCCATTACTTTATTTTAGAAGTAATTTTGATAAAACATGGCATTCTGATGTAAAATTGTATGTTCTTTCTGATTCTGCACTCAAACTGTATATATCTCTATGCTGCAATCCATTATATTAGGAAATAAGAGGTACAGATATCAGTGTTTTTTTGGTTTTTTAAGTTTACCAAAAGATTATTCAACATTTTCATTTTAATACTGCATGCATACACATATATAATCTTTCTTTTCTTTCTTGGAAGTCTGTCGCAGACGACGATGACGTCACTCCATATCTTCAGTTGTGGAAGATCTGGCCTTCAACAGACAGGGTTGGTGAGATGCCTGCCACACAGAAGCTAAACAGCTCAATAATGAGATAAACAGGACTGCAGAGCAGCAACATCTTCATCGTCATGAACAACCAAATATAGATGGGAATTTCCCTTGCAATGTGTGTGACCGCAAAATTGGACTAACTAATGAGCCACAAGAGAGTCCACAACTGAAGATATGGAGTGATGTCATCGTCGTCTGCGAGGGACTTCTAAAAGAAAAAATAAATTTATTAATACACATGAAGTTAACAAGAATTTCCCCTGCAATGTGTATGAACACAACTGCAAGTCCAGAATTGGACTAACGAGCCACCAGAGAGTCCACAACATATACAATTGTGACGGAGAACGAGTACTACCGTACTCATTTAGAAAAAGAGCAAGACATTCTCTTGCCTCCTGTAGTCAAACCTGCATCCTCCTGCATGCAAACAAAAAATGTGATTTAGGCGCTGCATGGACGTAAGGTTCAATTCAGGTGCCCGGATGTTGGGGGCCTACACGCGTCCATCCGAATGCACGAGAATTGTGCATTGCACTGGCGCGAGGTTCAACTGATGTGCCTAAATGTTGGGGGACTATGCCCATAAATAACTGAAGTGAGTGGAGTGCGGGGCAGAGGTAGTTGGCCTACGTGAGACTGCAGTCAGTGAAGAAACACTTTGTGGACGACCCTGCATCAGAATTTGTTTTTAATTCAGCATAATAATACTAATTTAAATAAATAACATCTCAGATCTCCAGAACTAAGTATTCCAGCCGATTTTAACAGTGCCGTGGTCTGGTTGATCTCGACTATTACCATCTGGAGAATTCATGGAATAATAACTTTGAAATATTTGTAATATTTTGTTTAGACAATTTCAGACAAAGCATTTCGTTTAACCTTTTGCACACTGCAGGCAATTTCCTTTGCCGAGCAAAAAGTTTGTCCTGTCACTGCAGGTGACTCCAAATACGGAACTGTGTGTCTGAAGTTTGTATTTGTATTGGTGTGTCCTGCTATGACAACAGCAAAAACAACTATATCTAAATTCAAACTTTCAAACTGCACAAAGTCATGATGATCTTTGGGAAAAAAAAAAAAAAAAAAAAAAAAAAAGAATGCACAGAAAGAGGAAGTAATTCACATGAATAATGCGGATCATATTACCGTTAGGCACCGCTTTTTGATCTTGATTAAGAAAAGACATATTTTTCATTTACACTGTCAATATCCGGTTGTTTGTTAGGGGTTAGGGTTAGTTTTATAATTTTTTTAAAAAAATCTAAAAATCATCTGTTAAAACCGGATATTGACGGTGTAAATGAAAAACATGTCCTTTCTTAATAGAGATCAAAAGGGGGTGCCTAAAGGTCATATGGTCCAATAATGCAGAGTGTTAAAAGTTAACTTGAATAATATCCCCATCTATATATTGATACACTTGCTTCTTAATCTTCTGACCGTTATCATCTTGCAACACCCTCTGGTTAAAAATGAGACCATCCAAATTGTCCAAGATGAAATGGGGTCGCTTAATTGCCGAATTCTTATTTCTTATGAGTGTCATCACCTCAGCTAAATAATAGACTATTCCGTTTTTTATTATAAAGAAAGAAAGGGAAGAAATAGGACATACTACACAAAAAACTATAATAAGAAAGAAAGAGAGGGGTTGCACGTGGAATCAATAATGCTAATCTGTTTCAATCAAACATAATAAAAAGATGAAAAGGAAAGAAAGAAAAAAAAGACTGAAAGAGAGTGAAATCAAGATTATTATACTTTTTACAAATTGAACTAACTGCACTAGCGCTTAAATAAACATATCAAATGTTGTAATAATTAAACTATCATACTGTGGTATATCCTGCTAGTATTCTTTTTATTTCACAAATAACATTGCTGCTTGATTGGTTGATTTCACTTGTTGTAAGAAGACAAACAGAATTATCTTCCCTTGGATTGTGGGCGTGGCTTCACATGCCCATTGGTCACATGATAATTCAGTCGTTTCAAACAGTCTCTTTCAGCTCGTTTCTTTTGGAGGGTCAAGAACTAGCCCTAATTTATGCTGTTTTAGTATGCCGGCGTCAGGCGAATTTACTTAGATATTTTCCATTTCATATTTTTGTTGCTTTTTATCGGCAAATCAATGTAGATATCTTACATCCCCACCTTTTAAAAACATGTTGTTTTTTCTTCGATTGAATTTGTACAAATTTCAAATCTCAGAGCATACGCGCAAAGACAGAGCATACAGTATAAAAATTGTTTTGAAATTTAAGTTGGAGTTTTGTAAAAATTCAATTGAAATTTGTATGGATATTTATCTAGCACCATATCTACACCAATACCTGCAGCCAATCAACGAGAACACCCAGATGCAAGTATGAAATATTGTTTACAAGGCTCGTTGGTTCAGATATTGCACTTGGTATTGGGGTGGGCATGGCCTTAACTTCCCACCTTCTCAAGAAATAGGGATTCCTGGGCCTCATCATTCCTGATTCATAAATTTCTCAAAGTTTTTGAGATGAGGCTTGATAATTAGTAATATTTGGATTATTTGGACTATTGTCCTCAACTTCATTGTTATCTGTACAACGTTTCGGCCGGTGTGCCCTACCATCTTCTTCAGGTATTTCTTGTCAGACTCAGGAACTCTCTTGAACTCTGAAACCTTCTTTTCGGGTACAGGTGTGTTAATTTCAGAATTTTAGAATATTTTAGAATTAAATAGATCTCTGATTCATGCAAAGTATGGATAAATTATTTTTTAATTATTCTTCATTACTATATACAGCTTATGACTGAATTGCATTTCTTGAAATTGAATATATGTGAAAAATAATTAGTTTCAATAAATTGCCTACTACTTATATCTATAAATATACTCTTACTGAGGTAGGACACATTCAAAACAGGTAGGCCACATACTATAACAGCACTGAAAGATAGATATTAAGAGGGATTCTTTTGCTAAAATTAGATAAATTAAAATTCACAAAAAATGTTGAATTGGCAATATTGCCTAACATTGCCAGTACATATAAAAAAAATCTATGAAATAAAAACACAACTGAAATATAAATGGTTATTTCCTATAAGTCTAACATAAACAAAGGGAAACCACTCTTGACTGATAAATTATCTATTTTCCCATTAAACTAACCCTAAACCCTAACCCTATCTTCTTTTTTCCTAGTAGATCAATAAATTAATAAATAATATATCAGTCAAGAG
Organism: Doryteuthis pealeii; assembly: GCA_023376005.1. Taxonomy (NCBI): domain Eukaryota; kingdom Metazoa; phylum Mollusca; class Cephalopoda; order Myopsida; family Loliginidae; genus Doryteuthis; species Doryteuthis pealeii. The sequence goes on from CM042168.1 coordinate 75,557,070, forward strand.
TGGTTCCCCTTTGTTTATGTTAGACTTATAGGAAATAGCCTATACAGTTTTATGTTGATTTTTTTTATTTTTTTTAAATTCTATGAAATTTGAACAGCAATTTAAAAAAAAAATTTTTATAACTTGATCAATTTAAGAGAAAGAAAGAAAAAAAAGAGAAAGATTTTTATCAATCTTCTAAAAATAATTTCATCAACTAATTTACCACGCACTGTTAGAGATATGGTAGCTAATTGGCATCATCAGACGAGGGGTATCATGGCAGCTGATACTCAAATAGAAAACACTGTCATTCCCAGTGGGAGGCGAAGAGAGCTCTGGGGGTAAAACCCAGTCACCAAGGAGACCAAGACTGTGGGTTGGGGCAAACAAAAATCTACTTATATTCTTAGGAGCACCACCCACTGTGTAAAATGTACCAGCACAGTCATACGCAGACTGATATTACAGGATATATGTATATATATATATTTATATATACGTGCACGCGTCAAACAAATATGCAATTGTGTAGACTACACCCAAACATGCTCTTCATATAGATATTTCAGACATATCTATGAATACATATTGTGTGCAAAAGTTTCCGGCATCTTGGGGTTGAATACACAATAGGAAACTTTATTTGGTACAGCTGTGAGGGGAAATATGGTTGGCAAAAAGTTAAAGACAATTTGATGTACCAAATTTTCTTGTCATTTTTTACCGGTATGATGGGATATTTCAAAGTTCACTATCTATTCACTTCAGAACTCATTCTATTCAAATAAAATCCTATTATTATTGTAATCTTAGTCTTTCTGCTCATTTATAATGAACTAATCATCAGCAGTTCATGATAGGATCACAGTGGTGGGCGAGCTGCTGTGAGCGGTTTAAAGTAGGCAAAGAGTTGAATTAAGTGGGAGCGGAATAATTATCATTAAACTTTAGAAAGGTAAGCTTAAATATTAATGTAATACTTAAATGCAGCAAACACCTACAGAAAACATCACCTTTTGTTTGCAGCCATTGCACCAGAGACTGCCATTCGAGGATCGGTCTGTTCAGCCACTCACGTACTTGTAAGTGAGAGAGAGAAACAAAAAAAAAACTAAAAAAAAAACTAAAAACTACGCCATCGTCTAAAATAGACGGAAGGTTGCCAACTCAAATGCAGCAAACAGTCTTGAAGTTCTTCTGTATTTCTGTAGAATAATCATACTAAGTTCCAATTACCGTCGAATAGGTAAGACAAGGCAACAAGGAGCCGTAACTCAATACGGATATAATCTTGTTGCAATCCTACTGCAGAATGCCAGAGTATTTATGAAGCCTCATAACATCATAGCAGCCAATCAGGACTCAAGGAATGGAATCACCCAAATACATGAATGGACTATTCTTGATTTCCATAAATACTAGCTGTTTTGGGCACTAGTCCAGTTGTGCTTAGCCAGTTGCTGCTGTCCTAACCAACAGTATACTGACTGACTGACTTCAACAATTTTATTGTTACTTATCACATACAACAGTAGTATGCCTCTCAAAAAGAAAATCTCCTCCAACAGAGGGCCAGATTGCAATCAAAAGAGCCGAGTCTGCAGCAAGGAAAAGAAAGCCGATGGTTTGGTTTGTTTTGTTTTACGGCATATCAACCACAGTGGGTCATTTAATGCCGATAAAGTTTTGAAATAAATCAATTCTTAATGGATAATACAATTTTTTTATAAATACATTTTTCTATTTAACCCATAGATGGGACCCTAACAGGTACTACCACTCCGAGTCAGAGTGGACCAGGGAGCAATGGTGATGAATGGGGTGCTCCACATTCCCCAAACCTCCAAAACTGGAACCTCACCATCAGATAGAGTTTAACGTCATTCCCAGGACATGCAGACCCGAAGCCACCGCCTTCTAGCACCCATATGATAAAAAGGGGTTGGGGCTTGCCATAAGGGCAATAGGGTTGGGAAAATCATATAGGTGCTAGGGAAAAGAAAGCCGAGTCCAAATAACAACTCGGATCAAACGGCAGGCAGGAGAGGTTAAAATATTGTTCATGTTTTTTTTTTTTAATTAATATGTACTCAATGCATGATGATTCTGATTTGGTTTGTTTTATGGCATATCAACCTCGGTGGGTCATTTAATGCCAACTAAGTTTTCGGTTCATAGCGGTAGTTTGGTAAAAGCAAATGTATATATGTATACATCTTTGAAGAATAATCAAAGTTCCAATTACTGTCGAACTGGAAAGACATGGCAACAAACGGCTGTAACCCAATACAAACCTGAATGGTCACAAAGTCTACTGTAGAATGACAGGGTATTTATAAGACTCCACAATGTCATTCAAATCAAGCAGTCAAGCAGCCAATCAGAACTCAAGGAATGGAATCACCCAAATTCATGAATGGACCATTCTTGATTTCTACATATACCTACTGTCTTGGACACTGCTTCATTATGTACTCAGCTAGCTGCTGTTATTCAAACCAACAGTAGACTAACTGACTTCAATAATCTTAACTATTGTTTAATTGTTCATATTTTTGAGTACAATCCTCACTTCTTTTAAGAAATGTAAAATCCTGGATGGTCTTATTTTCGTGAAAAGTTCTTTCAAATTATTTGCTTGGTAGTATTTTGTTCGCACTAGATCAAAGTCTACACAATCTAGCAAGTATATGCTTCGCTGTAAATCTCTCTTGACATGTAGTGCATATTGGGGATTCTGTGCCCTCTAGTAAATGATGATCATATATTCAACACTTATCTAATTTGGACTTTGCTCAATGAATACTCAATGCATGAAGTGTCATTGTTGTGCTGAGGGATCAATCAAAAGTTTTCCGCAGGATCTAGCTTAATTGATCTTGAAATTGCATCTCCTTTTTTTTACCCCAGGAAAGTGTAACAAGATGGCTTCTTTTGTTGACGTCAACTAATTTTTAACGAAAAAGGAAAAGTGTAGAATACTTTTTTGTGTTCGTGTCATTGGGTTTGTTTAGGTGCAAAATGCACAAATCAAAAATATCGAGTACATTTTTGGCTTCGCATATTGTTTATATATACAGGAAAGATTGCAGTGTTAATATTAAAAGATTTGACATGGCTGTCAGATCAAAGGGGTGACCTTCGGGTTCACACTTAGTTCACCTCAGTCCAATGACACAGATATAGATACAATCATACAATTGTTTATATCAAAATAATTCTCGTTTTTAAAAAGGCGAGCAGACAGTCAGGAAGTAGAGACGGACGCATAGAGATCGATGCATACAGACACCGACGCACACAGACCGACACAAGCAGTCCAACCCCGGGGATGGCCAAGTTTGGACCGAAAAACGAAATTTGTCACTGGCTACGGAAATTTCTTAATTAAGAAGATTGCAACTAGAAAAATTGACTTTTGCTGCTAAAATTGATTCCAGAATTTCGCATAAAACAAAACGCCAAAAAGAAGCTCATCGTGTTTTTATTTATCCAAACAAATGTGCAAAACATATTCATATATTATTCCTATTCATTATATATGAATAAAAACAGTTGTTATTGTTGATGGTGTGTTGACTGATTTTTTTAGAGTTACCAGCAAACCCGGCAGTTTATATCTACTAATTTCTCAACCCGTCACAAAGTTTTACAGAGGGTATTGAAAGAGCAGCTGACCGGAGGCTCATCCAGTAGTGCTTGTCATAATTCGTACCGTTACCACAGCATACTATCCCCGGGGCACCAATATGGTGTAATATTTGGTACGACAGTATAGGACTGTCATATTTGGGTACCGTGCCAGGATCTTCTTACAAAAGCCTAGTTCACTATACCAACTGCTCAACTATCTAAAGCTAATAGAGCCATGGCATCCCAGATGTCTAAATAACACCTATAAAACCACCTAATACCCTCCTTTTGGAGATGTCAGTACCATGTTTTTTTGTTATTGTTTTGTACACACTAATAGTTTTAATTGTATATTTCATTTATGTTTTTGAATGAAGCTCTTGTCAATCATTAATATTATTCAGAATGGTGCTTTAAGATTTGCACTGCACGCTTGAAGACTTGCTATAAAAATTAATTATATCTCCTGCTACTAATCCTGTCAAACTTCAGTGAAATTATATATATATATATATATATATATAAAAATCAGTATTCATCCAGTGAACAACCAACACAGTGATTTGTTTATAGTGGTGAAGGCTTGTGTAGGACCATTCCACACTTTTTGGCACAGTTGATAGGAAAGAATTGGTGCATCATGGAATGCCACGAACCCAATCAACGACTGACCTCAGGAATTTTGAATTCAGAGTTATCCCTCTCCTAGACTGGTTACCTGCCCAAGGTTAAAGAGCCCAGTCTACCCTACAGACAATATATATATATATATATATATATATATATATATATATATACACTCACATGTATATAATTATAATTTCTGTTGAATGATTTTTGAAGACTGAAATTCATTTTTTATCATCCGAGAAAAAATAAATTTCACAATTCAGATTAATGAGTAAAAATAAAGCACCCCGCCCCCCAAATTTTTTTAAATCTTCATTTTTCATCAGCAGAAGATGCCAATTTCTTTTAAGCTAGTTGCTATATAAACTAAGATTAAAAATCATTTAATTTATACAACAAATATTTTCAACCTGTTGTTGGGGCTTCGAAAACACTGATTGTATCCGGGGGGGGGGGGTACTAAACTGCATCTGATTTTTGGCTTATTTTATGGTGAAGATTTTTCATTTTATTCATTTTTGATGGGTATTCAAATTTTTTTTTAAAACTATCTTTTTTAAACTCATTTTTTTCTATTTAACTCTTAGATGGGACCTTAATAGGTACTACCATTCCTGGTCAGAGTGGACCTGAGAGTAATGACAATGAAGGGGTATTCCACATTCCTTAGAGCTCCAGAATTCACCATCAGATAGAGTTTGACGTCATACCAAGGGCTAAGACCCTCAGCTACCGTCTTCTAGCACATACATACATACATATACATATATATATTTACCAACCCCTCCGCATGAGCAGGATGCGACACAAGGTCAATTTCTTAATCAGAGTTCAACAGGTTTGAATTCAGAGTTTTCCTTCTCCTAGACCGGTTGCCTAACCAAGGTTATAGAGTCCAGTCTGCCCTACTATTTATCCATAGCTGGAGGGAGAGTAGGATTCATACCTTTCCCAAGGGTATTAACACTAAGTGAAATGCAATTACCACATCCAGGATTTGAACTCGTGGTGACGAGTCCATTTCCCATGACTTTAACCATTACACCACGCGCTTCTAGCACATATATGATAAAAAGGGTTGGGGCTTGGCATAAGAGCAATAGGGTTGGGACAATCCTATAGGTGCTAGGGCTTGATGTGACCAGCTAATTGATCAGAGGTGCTTCTCCACCCCCCACCCCAGTCAAGCTTAAGTAAAGGCCAAAATGGAGTGTTGCATATCATGGACTGCTCAGCCACCAGGATTCCATCCTTAAGCATCACAGGTCGCCACCCACGGCCAATAGGTGGGACCATGGAGGGGGTCCTACCCCTCTGTAGAGGTGCAGTCAGTGTATTCTACAGCCCCAGCCGACAGGGTTGATAACTGGTAAACTAAGCAGGATTTGAACACGGGTCACAGATTCCATTTCCTCAAATAATAACTAATAGGCTAAGCACACTTCCTATACATATATGAATTTTAAATCTCTTGCTGGCTTAAAAAAACATATATATTAATAGCACGAGTAATTATTAGTTTACAAACTTATACCATGTGGTGGCCATACTCAAACATATATTTTTTATCTAAAATCATTTTAAATGGAAACATAATGAATTAGATAATTATTTGGTTAATGGAATGATTAAAAAAAAAACATAATTTTCTTCATTACATGTGCATGTATGATATCACATGATCAATTTTATTTAATAACTATATATATATATATATATATATATATATATATATATATATATATAGATAGATAGATAGATAGATAGATAGATAGATAGATATGAGGTATCCAAAACTTGGTAGTAAGGGATGATTCTATATGTGATTTCTAAGATACACTGTATTATTATTGTATGATCCAGTATGTATAAATACAGTGAATCTTTAAATCACTACAGAGAGCTCAAAAGGCCTCAATTTTGGTTGAAATAAATTTATTATGGAATAATGGTGTTAAGTTTTTCCTTCCTTTCAAGGATATATATATATATATATATATATATAAAATATTATGGATTTAATATCCCATATCTAAAGTTTCAGGCTTATTTGCAATCATCAGACGGTCAAAATGTTAAGATTTTATAAAACTGTGGCTTGTTTAGCATTTATATAACGTGTAGCATGGAATGCTATAACACTAAACTTATATTTAAAAAAAATATAAATAAACATGCTTAGGTCTTGATGCATGTGGTGTCAAATTTTTACCTGCTCTGCTATTTTAGCATTGAGCACCTTCATATGTTAATACTTTTTACATTCATTCTATATATTATATATATATATATATATATATATATATATATATATATATATATATATGTATGTATGTATGTGTAAGAATGGAAAATGAATCCAACAATATGAGGAAAAAATGAGTAAAGAAAAGAAACGTAGATGGATAAAAATGAATTTTATCGATTAAAAGTGATATCGATAAAATTCATTTTTATCCATCTACATTTCTTTTCTTTACTCATTTTTTCCTCATATATATATATATATACCAACTTTTCTGCACAAGCAGGATGTGACACAAGGTCAATTTCTTAAGCAGAGTTTAACGGTTTGAATTCAAAGTTTTCCTTCTCCTAGACTGGTTGCCTAACCTAGGTTATAGAGCCCAGTCTGGCCTACTATTTTACCCACAGCTAGATGGAGAATAGTTAGATTTATACCTTTCCCAAGGGTATTAGCGCTATGTGAAATGCAAACAGCATTATTTGAACTCGTCATGCCCATTTCCTACTATGGTTATAATTACACCACATGCCTCCACAATTTTCTATTATTTATTTTTATATATATATATATATATATAAGTAAAAAGTAAAGTTGTCTGGGCGGCCTAAAGTCAGTATCAGCCAGTCAGCGAGGGAGTCTATCCCCTTTTCAATAGCGCTAGACCAAGGAGATTGTTTTGGCGTCTGAGGTGGAACGCCACACCTACCATCAGCTCCTTTATCACACAGATCCCAGTGCTACTCATACACTGAGTTGGCAAGGACCGGTATCAAACAAGGAACCTTGTGGTTTCTAGCCGAACGCTCTACCGACTGAGCAAATCCGGCCCCTTTATATATATATATATATATATATATATATATATATATATATATATATAATTGTAAATTTAGCAAAATTGAGGGAAGTACTAAGGGGAGTATTTTGAAGAAGACGACAAAAGCATCATTACCCTAAGAAGGCTTCTTTTTTTTTTTCTTTACTACTAAATAGCTGAATACTTTCTGGACATACCTTTTACATGTACACCTATCATCCTTCATTCGCTCACAAATAATCCCATAATAATCCTCGTATTTATCCATCTGCCCTGTGGATGTTGGTCGAGGTTATGTGAGTGAATCTGTTTCCCCAACCAAAAATTATGTAAACAGCTTTTCATGCTAATTGTTCATAGAGAGAAGAATGGAGCCAAGAGGCTTTCCTCTTTTAAAACGAGACAAGCCAATTTGCAAGTGGAATAATAATCAAGCACGTTCAAGTTGCTGGTGCCGCTAACATAAGTGCACTCCACAGAGTACTTTCAGAATAATTTACTCTTTATTATCATCATCATCATCATCCTCATCATCATCATGATTTCATCATCATCATCATCATCATTTCATCATCATCCTCATTTCATCATCATCCTCATTTCATCATCATCATCATCCTCCTCATCCTCTCATCATCCTTTTCATCATCATCCTCATGATTTCATCATTTCATCTTGATCATCATCCTCATTTCATCATCCTGATCTCATCATCATTTCATCCTGATATCATCATCATCATCATCATCATATCATCATCATCAACCTTATCCTCATTTCATCTTCATTATTTCATCTTCATCATCCTGATATCATCATCATCAACATCCTGATATCATCATCATCAACATCCTGATATCATCATCATCATCATCATCATCAACATTATCCTGATTTCATCATTATCATCCTGATATCATCATCAACATTATCCTGATTTCATCATTATCATCCTGATATCATCATCATCATCATCATCAACATTATCCTGATTTCATCATCATCATCCTGATTTCATCATCATCCTGATTTCATCATTTCATCATCATCACAATTATTCTCATCCTGATTTCATCAAGGGCCGGTTTAGCTCAGTCAGTTGAGTGTTCGGCTGAGATCCTCAAGGTTCCTGGTTCGATACCAGCCCTCGTAAACTCAACATATGAGTAGCACAGGGATCTGTGCGGTAAAGTGAGGAGCTGATGGTAGGTGTGTCGCTCCACCTCAGATGCTAAAAAACAATCTCCTTGGTCTAGCGCTAGTGAAAAGGGGATAGACTCCTTTGCTGTCTGGCTGATACAGACTTTAGGCCACCCCGACGACTTTACATCATCATCATTTCATCATTACTTCAGTCTGCGCCATGTCGGTTGAGGCAGAAGAAAACACCGACTGCACCTCTACAGAGGGGTAAAATTCCCTCAATGGGGTCAACAGTTAGCCGTGGATGGTGACCAAGAACAGATGGTGCTTAAGGACAGAATCTTAGTGGCTGAACAGTCCATGACATGCAACACTCCACGTTGGCCCTTACTTAGGCTAGACAGTCGGAGAGGACCCTTTGATCAATCGGTTGGTCACATCAAGCCCTAGTAAATAATTGTCCCAACCCTAGTGCTCTTATGACAAGCTCCCAACCCATTTTATCATATGAGCTAGAAAGTGGTAGTTGAGGGTCTTAGTGTCCTGGATATGCTGTTAAACTGTGTCTAATGGTGAAGTTCCAATTCTGTAGCCCTGGGGAGTGTGGAATACCCATTCATCACCATTACTCCCATGTCCAGTAGTGGTAGTACTTGTTAGATGTTAAATAGAGAAAAAAAACTATTTCTCTGAATTTTTGAGATGAGACTTGATAATTAGTATTATTTGTATTATTCGGACTATTGTCCTCATCTTCATTGTTGTACAGATAAAAATGAAGATGAGGACATTAGTCCGAATAATACAAATAATACTGAAAAAAATAGTTTTAAAAAATGCGTTTTAAAAAAATTGAGTTTTAAATTTTTTTAATACCCATCAAGATACAATAAAAAAAAAGCATAAAGTAATCGGACCTTTAGGCACCCCTTCCGCGATCTCGACTTACAAGGACACTTCTCATTTACACCGTCAAAATCCGGTTGTTTGTTAGGGGTTAGTTTTATAATATAAAAAAAACTCTAAAAATCGTCTGTTAACAATTAACCGGGTTTTGACGGTGTAAATGGAAAAAAATGTCCCCACGAATCGAGATCACAAAAGGGGTGCATAAAGGTCATATGGTTCAAAAAACCAACCAAATAAGACCCCCCCCCTCCTAAAAAAAATATTGTTTCACTTTATATTTTTACACGTACATAATTCAATAAATAGACCCAACAAAAAGGTTTAGCATTCTTTTCTAATAAACATCAAATACCAAATGTCTCGAGTTGATATCATCCAAGTAAGTAAACACATAAGAAATCAATAGAAAGGTCAAGACTTACGGCAAAGAAGAGTTTTATTCTCAAGTCAGAAGAACAAAGAAAGAAATAAGAAATAAAAATAAACAAAATAAAATCTATTGTTCATTTAATAAGCTGGAAAAGTAAAACATAATGATTATCGGGGAGAATTATTAAAGAATTTTGTTTGGCATCACGAGACAAACAAAGGGGGGGGGGTAACAAAAAGAAGAGAAAAAAACGAAAAGAAAAAAACGAAAAAGGAAGAAAAAGAAAAAAAGAAAAAGAAAAGGAAAAAAAGAAAAAAGGAAGAAAAAAAAGGAAATACAGGAGAAAAAACAACAAAAAAAAACAAAGAAGAAAAAAAACATTAATTTGTATCCAAAACAAATGTTCTATTCCTTAATTACAGATATACAGATTTATCAAATTCTGTTCTAAACTTATTCGGATTTGTTTATTTCATTTCTGGAAATATACGACAGAAAAATAAATATATATTTTAAAATATTATATGTGTAAGACGCACTTAAATAAATAAATAGATAAATAAATAAAAGAAAGAAAGAGGAAAAGAAAAATTCTCAATTAAATATGTTTCCGTAAACCTTTTTTTTTTTTTTTTTAATTTTTTCTTTTTTTAAATATTCTTAAATGTATATCAATCTGATATTTAGAGTTCATCCTATTTTAAGTTAGAAGAAGACAGTAAGTCAAGACGTTTCTAATTAAAATGAACAGTTTATAAAATATAGTTCAAATTTTGATACTAAATATTTCGTTTTTATTTTGTCTTTTTATTCAAAACAAAATCTTAAAATGTCTGCTTCTAAATATTTACTTAGGAAATAGGAGACAATACAGAAATTATATATCAGGATTAGTCCATTTTTATCCTGGGTTTCATCTTGGATATTTCGGTTAAAGCTGGAGTTCCTTTACTTAGTGTTAGAGAGAGAGAGAGAGAGAGAGAGAGAGAGAGAGAGAGAGAGAGAGAGAGAGAGAGAGAGAGAGAGAGAGAGAGGGGGTGCATTTCCAAAATATAAGAGAATGAAAAAGAGAGATATACTAAAATACAAGAGAGTGACATATACAAGAATATGACAGTACGGAATACATACAAAAATACAATAGAATGAGGAAGAGAGAGATGTACAAAAAATGAAAGTGAGAAAGAGAGAGACATATACAAAAATATAAGAGAGAGGGAGATATATAAATATAGGAGAGAGAGGGAAATATATATATATATATATATATATAATATATAATATACGAGAGAGAGAGAGAGAGAGACACACACACACACACACACACACAAAATAAATAATGAAAGACACAAAATAAGTGAGAGAGAGAGAGATTCATATCTATATATATAAAGAGAGAGATTGAGAAAGAAATGTATACACGATGCCTTTCCCACGTGCATTAGTGCAAAGTGAAACGTATATATATATATATATATATATATACACAAGGGCAGTTTGTGTGTATGTATGTCCAGAGGAGACTATGAAAATAAAACAATTAACGACAAATATATATATATATATATATATATTATATATATATATATACTGATCGAGAGCGTTCGTTGCCTTGGAATTATTAATATATTCATTTCGTTTTTCCGCTTACAATATTGCTTTGAAAAGACATATTCATAATGTCGAAACAGATATCTGTTAGCTAAATTGTTTAACATCTTGTTGTTTTTCTATAAAACTTTCTCACATATATATATATATATATATATATATATATATATATATATATATATATATACACATTCACTATCACCATATCTTGCTTTTTCGAGCAAAAATATTGAAGATTTGATTTATATTCGTGAAGATAATTAAAAAATGAAATTTAAATGATAAAAGCATGGAATTTTTTTTTATTTTTTTTTTATTTTGCATTTAATATTTTAGATAGGAGACATGAATTTTTCTTTCAGATTGACTGGATCAACGCAAGGCCTTTTACATAAGGATTTTAATGGGGCATCCTGTGAGGATCCAACTCGCGATTCAATAATAACTGATCTGCAATGCCGGGTAGCCGCTTCTAGTTAATGAATAAAGTGGTGAAAGTTAATTGTTAATCTGTTTTGTTTTTTTTGTTTTGTTTTTTTGTTTTTTAAATTGATACATTTTTACCTTGGAGTTTTATTTCCAACCCCTTGTCAAGGTTGGGTTAGGTAGATAGTCTAGTTTATACACCTATGTTAAAATTCAGAAAGATACTGTTGTGTTAAATTTTAGACATGCAAAAAAAGGTTTTTGATATTTCTTTTTCCTTGGGTGTAGAAACGACAAAACAATTGCATCAGACCCTACATATGTCATGTGGTACAGCAGACAACTAAAAAAAAAAAAAAATCCTCTCCCTTTAGTCTCACCTTTACAGTGACACCTCAACTGCCGTCTCGCCCCTCTAAAACAATATGCCAGGTATTCAACCCCACTACCCCCTACGGCTCTCTAAGCAAACATTATTTTTCTTCTTCTGGGGTGATCCCTTTTCATCGTGCTGCCCTGCAAGTTCTAAGACTTTGCTTGCCACCCAACTCCCCGTTTGTGACTAGATAAAGGTATTCCAGTGATGTATCGTAGCTAAAGAAAAAAAAGCACATATTGTGAGCGTCTTTCTTTTGGGGTTATTTTGAGTGATAACCTTTCAGACTAAATTTTATTACGATATTTGTATGACAAAAAAAAAAAAAAAAAAAATATGGAGTCTTTTTCGTTTCATTCTGGGAATGTCTGCCACCTCTTTACATTCTTTAAAAAACGGAAGACATACCCGTGCTTCTGCCTCGAAGTCTCATATTACTTTCTAAACAAAATGACAATGGTGATTAATAATTACATTTTCGGCTTAATAGTCGCAAGCCAACAAATACCATTTACGAAGTGATATTTCTAACTGTGCTTAACCGGGCGTAAAGTGAGAAAAGAACCTTAGGTCTGAGCAGGATTATAACTATCTTTTTGTTTTTTACAGAGAAGCTGATAGGTACGCGTCCGGCGCCCCTGACGCATCAAAATCTAAAAATAAAAAATAAAAAAATAAATTTTTTTTAAATAAATAAATTTAAAAAATGCAGTAAAATCATATCCGTGCGTCCCAGTGTTTTTCTTATTCCTCCCCCACCACCACCACCATTTCAAACTAATTGTAAATACATTTCAATATTTTCTTAGAAACGAATTACGTGGAATGGGGTAGAAGGTAGAGGTTAGACGACTTTAGTTGTTTCCCCCCAGATCATAAATAAATGCCCAACAATTTATTAAGAAACTCATTCAAAGCAAATATGGGACTCATTCAAAGCAAATATGTGCGTCCCAGGACGCTATCAGCATCACCGCTTTTACTAAGTTTAGCTTAAACTACAGAGCCTGAATTATGGGGCACCCAGTGAGAATCAGTCCCGTTAATACCATTTATGAAGTGATATTTCTAACTGTGCTTAAGCAGAGGAACAGTAAGAAAACCTTAGGTTTGAGCAGGGTGATAGCTATCGTGTACTACGAACCGGTTTAACTCAGTCGGTGGGGCACCAGCCTAGGAAACATAAGGTTCCAGGTTCGGTACCGGTCCCCATCAACTCAGCATATGAGTTGCACAGATTGGGTAATCTGATCTGTGCGGTAAATAGTAAATTGACGGTATGTGTGGCGCTCCACTTCATCAGAAATAATCTCCCTGATATAGTGCTAGAGAAAAGGGGATAGACTCCTTCACTGCCGGCTGATACCGACAATAGGCTACTCCGCCAACTTTACTTTTTTTAAGCATAGCTTAAAGGACAGAGTCTGAATTATGGGGCACCCAGTGAGAATCAGTCCCGGTAATACCATTTATGAAGTGATATTTCTAACTGTGCTTAAGCAATAGAACCTTAGGTCTGAGCAGGATTATAGCTAGGGCTGGTCTAGCTTAGTCAGTAGAGCACTGGACTAGGAATCGCAAGATTCTTGGTTCGAAAACCGGCCCTCGCCAACTCAGCGTATGAGTAGCACAGGGCTCTGTGCGGTAAAGTAAGGAGCTGATGGTAGGTGTGGCGCTCCACCTTAGACGTAAAAAAAAACGTGGTCTAGCTCTAGTGAAAAGGAGATAGACTCCCTTGCTGATTGGCTGATACCGACTTTAGGCCACCTTGACGACTTTACTTTTACTTTACTAAGCTTAGCTTAAAAGAACAGGACCTTAATTATGGGTCACCCAGTGAGAATCAGTCTAGGTACACCATTTACAGAGTGATATTGCTTAAGCAGGTGGGGTGATGGGAGAAGAGCCTTAAGTCTGAGCAGGATTTTCATCATTAAGTCATGCTGACAACACACATCTCCATGACTTCCTCACTAACCATCCCTATCGGCCATCGCTTCTGGAAGATCATCTGGTACCATTATAGTATGTGGCCTACCTTTTGAATGTGGCCTACGAAATCATGTCTCTTATAGTATGTGGCCTACCATAAAAAGCATATTATAAGGTTATAATAATAATAACTGCTAACCCTAACCCTATTTCAGAATAATTTAGAATTAAATAGATCTCTGATTCATGTAAATTATGGATAAATTCTTTTTTTAATTATTCTTAATTACTATATACAGCTTATGACTGAATTTCTTGAAACTGAATGTGCGTGAAAAATAATTAGTTTCAATAAATTGCCTACTACTTATATCTATAAATATCCTCTTACTGAGGTAGGACACATTCGAACCGGGTAGGCCACATACTATAACAGAATCAAAAAGGTAGGCCACATATTATAACAGCACCGATCATCTGAACTTTGGGCAAGCTTATTCTCTGGGTTCTGATTGGCTGCTGTGTTTGGTGTGGATATTCTGATTAATATATGCCCAATAGAGACTATGTTGTGGGAGTTAATACAGGGTCTGTGTTTGGTTACAGCCTGTAGGCCTTTGTCTGTCAACTGGACGCTAGTTGAAACCTTCCTGTAAAGGTGAATATTATATGTTGACTAGCAGGACCTGTGGATATACCATAGTATGATAATTTAATTATTAGAACGTTTGATATGTTTACTTAAGAGCTATTGACAAATAGTTCAATATCTAAAAAGTATAATAATCTTGATTTAACTCTATGACTTTTTGTTTTCTTCTTTTCATTATGTTCGATTGAAACATATTAGTGTTATCGCTTCCATGCTCTCACCACCTCTCCCTCTTTCTTTTTATTTTTTTTCAGTGTAGCATGTTCTTTTTCTTCCCTTTCTTTCTTTATAATAAAAACGGAAGGGTTCATTATTTAGTTGAGGTGATGACACTCATAAGAAATAAGAATTTGGTGGATAAGCAACAGCAGATAACAAGGATTTACATTTTTGCATAATGATTTAGACGGTCTAAGTTTTAACCGGAGGGTGTTGCAAGATGATAACAGTCATACAATTAAAGAACACAAGTATTAATATATAGATAATAACAATATTAGCAATAATAATAATCTTTGCATTTCATCTTGGATGATTTAGACAGTCTCATTTTTAACCAGAGGATGTTGCAAGATGATAACAGTCATACAATTAAGGAACAAGAGTATTAATACCTATATAATAATATCAAAATAATATAATATAATAATAATAATAATTTTTGCATTTCATCTTGGATGATTTAGACAGTCTCATTTTTAACCAGAGGATGTTGCAAGATGATA
This sequence comes from Doryteuthis pealeii, assembly GCA_023376005.1. Classification (NCBI taxonomy): domain Eukaryota; kingdom Metazoa; phylum Mollusca; class Cephalopoda; order Myopsida; family Loliginidae; genus Doryteuthis; species Doryteuthis pealeii. The sequence continues at coordinate 75,572,524 of CM042168.1, forward strand.
ACAGTCATACAATTAAGGAACAAGAGTATTAATACCTATATAATAATATCAAAATAATATTAATAATAATAATAATTTTTGCATTTCATCTTGGATGATTAGGTAAGTCTCATTTTTAAACGGAGGGTGTTGCAAGATAACAGTCATACAATTAAGGAACAAGAGTATTAATACATAAATAATGATAATATCAAAATAATATTAGAAATAATAATAATAATAATTTTTACATTTCATCTTGGATGATTTGGACGGTCTCATTTTTAACCAGAGGGTTTTGAAAGATGATAACGGTCATACAATTAAGGAACAAGAGTATTAATACATAAATATCAAAATAATATTAAAAATAATAATAATAATAATTTTTACATTTCATCTTGGATGATTTGGACGGTCTCATTTTTAAACAGAGGGTGTTGAAAGATGATAACGGTACAATTATGGAACACAAGTATTAATATATAGATTCTACAAAATGAAATTAAAAACCAAAGACTAACAAAATGAATTGTTTTTTTGTTTGTTTTTTTTTCATTTCAAATTTCATATAATGTTGCTGTAAAATGTAGGTGAGATAGAAAAAGCAACAAATATAAAGCGACAAGAATGTTAGTGTACCAAATCAATATTCTAGTGTCAAAATAGTCTTTGATCTTTTGGCAAATCTAGCTAGTGTACACAGAAAAAGAAAAATTCCAATTTGTCATTAGGTTAGGAATGGTTGCACACAAAAGACAACATATGAGATCGGAGGGCAGATCTCAAAATATAAATAAGTTTGTAAGAGAAATATAAAAATAAAAAATAAAAAAAAACTCCAAAGTTACAATATAATCAGATAATATACAATTTTTTTTCCTCCCGACTTCTTAAAATGAGGTACAAAATTGGTTGTGAAAGATAAGCTATTCTAAAATATTACTAATTTTCAACTTTGGTCTTTTTGTTGCGTATAAGGTGTGTTGGAAAAAGTATTGAGACTGAAGCTGTATTTACCAAGACAGAAATGAACAATGAACGAAACATTCATTTTCTTCAAAATATGAGGTGCGTTGGAAAAAGTATTGAGACTGAAGCTGTATTTTCCAAGACAGAAATGAACAATGAACGAAACATTTTTCTTCAAAATATGAAGTGTGTTGGAAAAAGTATTGAGACTGAAGCTGTATTTACAAGACAGAAATGAACAATGAATGAAAGATTAATTTTCTTCAAAATATGAGGTGTGTTGGAAAAAGTATTGAGACTGAAGCTGTATTCACCAAGACAACTGGTATTTTTCCACTAGCCCCTTGAATTTTTGTTACAGGGTCTGTCAACAATTTATGCTACCACATAAATTGTAACATATACAGTTTTAAGTGACAATCATCTGTTCACAGGCAGTAATATCATAGAATACATAACAGAGTTTAACACTTGTACCTGTTCATGGTTAATGGATTGGTTTGGTTTGTTTTATGGCATATCAACCTCAATGGGTCATTTAATGCCAATAAATTTTGAAATAAAATTCATTCTTAATGGATTCTCAATTTTTATAAACTCATGTTTTTCTATTTAACCCATAGATGGGATGGTTAATGGAATGAGAAAAATCTACTCCAAAGGATTTAATAAATGGTTCAATTTGAAGTTCCATGAAGGCTCCGGAGTTCAGAGAGAAGATTCCCTAGTTCAACAAGAAATGCTTGAAGAAGGCCGAAATGTTGTGTTTATAACAATAAAGATGATGACAGCAGTCAAAAAAATCTAAATGATAACATAGAATACATAGGCTTGATAATTTTAGTATTTTTTAGTATTGTATTAGTATAGTATTAGTATCATATAGGTGCTAGGGTAAGATATGACTATCCGATTGATCAGAGCAGCGAGATTGATAAGAAACACCTGAAGAAGGCCAGAGGCCACATCAGCTGAAATGTTGTGTACATAACATTAAAGATGAGGACAGCAGTCCAAAAAATCTAAATGATAACATAGAATACATAGGCTTGATAATTTGTATTTTTTTTTTTAGTATTGTTTAGTATAGTATTAGTATTGGTTAATATAGTTCTAAGTGACAATCGTCTCTGCTGGGCTGCAGGTTCAATCCTGTCCAAGGGCAATAGTAACATAGGATACATAATATAGCTTAACACTTGTACCCAGTCATGGTTAACAGAATGAAAACAATCTACCCCAGTGGACTGAATGAAGGGATCAGTACAAAGTTCCATGAAGGCATCCTAGTTCAATAAGAAACACCTTAGGAAGGCCAGAGAGCATATCAGCTGAAACGTTGTGTATCTAACAATAAAGATGAGGACAACAGTCAAAAATATCTTAATAATACAAATTATCAAGCCTCATCAAAAAAATTCAGACAAATAGAAAAAAAAGAAAGAATTTGACAAAATGACCTTTAGCCGAGCCAAGTGTCGTCGTCATGGTAATGTATCCATTGCAGCCAATGCCATTAACCAAAACACTTACCTGAAAAAGAAAAAAAAAGAAAAATTAATTATGAAATTTAATTAATTAATTAGATAACTAAAAATAGAGTTTCATATGAAAGACAAAGTCATATAAGGACAGAGACAAAAAGGGAGAAAATAGAAGAAAAAGAAAATGGTTAAAAAATATTACTAACATTAACATAATTTCTAACATAATCATCATTGTCATTAACCCTTTGTTGTTAACTAACTAATTACATTTTGTCATAAGTGATTTAAAAAGAAAAGAAAAAAGAAAAGACTGATATTTTTTTCTTTATCAAATCTAATACAAAATGTAGAGTATATTAAACCAATGTTTGAATGGGATAAAAAGCAACAATAATAAGATGGAATAAAATATAATAAAATAATTGTATTAGCCAGAAAAAAAAATGGTAAGAGAAAATTAATTATCAAACTGAATTGATTAATTAGATAACTAAAAATACAGAGAGTTTCATATGAAAGACAAAGTCATATAAGGATAGAGAGAATCAGATTAAGATAAATAGAAAAAAATCAAATAAGCAAGTATTGGTAATAAAAATAAAGAGTGCTCAAATACACATTAGCAGAGCAATATAAAAAGTAAAAACTTACAATATTATCACTGTGACTGAAAAGTTTCATGGAGCAAAAAGAAATATAAAAGTTTTTGTCCTGTTTGATGATTGTGGCTTGATCACTTTTTGCCACATGAATCTTTATTACAGTGATAGTATTGTAAGTAATCATATATTATATTATATATATTATATATATATATATATATATATATATATATATAAAAAAAGTGAATGGAAGTGAATCCGACAGTATGAAATTAATATTTAGAAAAAACAAACACATGATGTTAAAATTCGCTGACAGAAATCTGTTTCGACCCTTTATTGAAGTGATCTTCATCAAGAGCGATGTGTGTATATGAGTGGAACATTATAAGAGAAAGTGGTACAGATGAAACGTTCTAGTTCATAGCCGGAATTTTTTTTTTTTTTTTTTAATTTAAAATAATAAAAATTCCGGCTATCTTCTTATAACGGTCCACTCATATACACACATCGCTCTTGATGAAGACCACTTCAATAAAGGGTCGAAACAGATTTCTGTCAGCGAATTTTAACATCATGTGTTTGTCTTTTCTAAATATTAATTTCATATATATATATATATATATGTTGTGTGTGTGTGTGTGTGTGTGTGTGTGTGTGTGTGTGTGTGTGTGTGTATGTGAGAAAAATGGAAAAGAATTCAACAAATATGTTGAAGAAAATGGTTGAAAGTGAACAATATATATGACGTTTAGATTGACTGATTATTTGTTTTTAACAGCATGTCAACCCATCCAGGGTTATTTTATGCCAAGCGGTAGATTGTGAGAGATAGTCAAATTTATCATTATGTCTTTTGACAGTAGGTTGTTTGCAGTTGTTTGTTGCTAAGTGGATTGGAAATCAATTTAAGGGATAAGTTTATAGGGTAATGATCAAGTGATAGTTTGGTAGAATGTTTTTATAAACAATTTTTTTTCTATTTAACCCATAGATGGGACTCTAACAGGTACTACCACTCCATGTCAGAGTGGACCTGGGAGCAATGGTGATGAAGGAGAGCTCTATATTTCCCAGAGTTCCAGAACTGGAACCTCACCATCAGATAGATTTTAACATCATTCCCAGGACATGAAGACCCTCAGCGACCACCTTCTAGCACATATATGATAAAAAGGGTTGGGGCTTGCCATAAGGGCAATAAAATTGGGGCAATCATATGAAGTCAACACAAATGTTTTGATCTCTTTTGTTTACACTAGCAAATATATGCACCCTCCGGGTGCAAGTATTTAAGTTTTAATGTAATGAAATATCGTATTAAATTAGAAAGTCTAATAAGAAGGCAGATAAAAAGATATGTAACAGAGTGGGGGTATAATAGAAAATAGAAATGAAACTTACTCTTCATCACTCCCGTCTTTCATTGCTGAATTTTACTTATTTAACTATTTAGTTAAATTAGGAAATAAAGAATAAAATGACAGTTATTTTTTTTGTTAATGGATTTCATTTAAGATTCATTAAAGAGATTTTGCTTATATTCATTAAGATAAACCAAACAATTAGAAATCAATAATACTAAGCACATATTTAATAAAATCACATTTTTAATATCGATATGCAAATTAGCCTCCCATTCACACTGTAAACCGCTATTTTTTGTATATATAAATACAATTGCATGTTATTTGTATGTAGATATGGACAACACTAATAAAAAGGTGAAGCAATTTTATTAATAATTGAGGTTTACATATAAATAAAATCATGGAGAATGTGATGTAAATAACGAAGGGAATAGTGACTTGAGTAGTAATATAGTTTCGGTTACAGACAGAAAAACACACAATCTCCATTATAATAAGATGTATGGAATATTCATTTAAAAATTATTTTAGATAAAATAAAGGATTATTTAAATAAAAATGTGGACCTGAGATCATCATCAGGACAGATATGTATAAGTGTTGTTGATTTCTGCTTACAATGTAATATGAGGAATACACTTTCGAATTAACCCCCTCCCTCGACACCACACTTATCTTAGTTTTAGTTTGGCAAGGCCAGAAGCAGTGAGAATGAAACTCACTCATTATTTGTTTGCTAGTCTGGCTAATATCAATTTTCTAAACTTAGTTTACTTAGGCAAAGGCCAGAAACATGGGGCACCCAGTGAGAATCAAACTCACTGGTAATTTGTCTGCTAGTCTACCTGATGTCCAAGATATCATTTGCTAAATTTAGTTTAGTTTGGCACGAGGCCAGAAGCATGTGGCACCCAGTGAGAATCAAACTCACTGGTAATTTGTCTGCTGGTCTACCTGATGTCCAAGATATAATTTGCTAAATTTAGTTTAGTTTGGCACGAGGCCAGAAGCATGTGGCACCCAGTGAGAATCAAACTCTCTGGTAATTTGTCTGCTGGTCTACCTGATGTCCAAGATATCATTTGCTAAATTTAGTTTAGTTTGGCACAAGGCAGAAGCATGGGGCACCCAGTTAGAATCAAACTCACTGGTAATTTGTCTGCTGGCTGGCAATAGGCCAAGGCATAACTGAAGAGTTGGTCAACTGAATAGCAATAATGAAAGATTTTAAAACTTAGAAAAGAAAATTAGTTTGGTGCCAATCAATTCTATAAACAGATACCCGCAACTTTGAAGTAAAGAATTGTACTCTCTGTGAATTTAATGGCTGACTGCTCTAATCAAGAGAATCCTTTTGAAGTAAATTCAACCATATATAAGATATTATTTCTTGGAATTTTTGGACACATAGCCTAGTGGATAAAGGAGTTAGGTTAAAACAGTTCTAAGTGACAGTTATCTCTAGACTGCAGGTTCAATCCTGGTCAGGGGCAGCAGTAACATAAAATAATAATCAACACAGCTTAACGCCTGTACACCAGCTATGGTTAACGGAATGAGAACAGGATACCCCTGTGGACTGAATAAAGGGTTAGGTTCAAAGTTCCGTGATGGCTCCCGATTACAACAAGAAGGTTCCCGATTCCAAGAAATATCTGAAGAAGGCCGGAGGGCACATCGGTTGAAACGTTGTACAGATAACAATAAAGATGAGGACAATAGTCCAAATAATACAAATAATACAGTCAATCTAAAACTTATAAAATATTCACTATCCCCGTCATAAAATTATCTTATTTCAACTTGTAAAATCATCTATTTAAAAGTTATCATTATTTACTACAGAATAAGACACACGCACAGACAGAGAAAGAGAAAAAACAAAAGTCATATTGTTGGCCAGAGTGTAGAATTAGGAGACTATTGACAAATCTGACAATGTTTTGCTTCACGTCTTCCAAACAAAGAAATAAAAAATTCATGCCCCCAGTTTTTATCGTGTAAGACGAAACTCTTCTATTGTTGGAAGATTTTTTATTGAGACAGGTACGTCCATCCACCCATCTGCCAGACTTTGTTATTTATTTTTATATGTTCGGATTGTTCATAAAATATGTACACAAACGCCAAATAAATCAGTCCAATAGTCGGATGCCATCCAGAGCACGGATCATATATTGAATCTAGATCCGACGTTGATACATAGATGACAGATTGGGCTACAAGTAACAAATTGAGTCACATTTTTTTTTCAGTCGGTGGAGTGTCCACCTGGGAACCATAAGGTTCCTGGTTTGATACCGGCCCTCATCAACTCAACTTATCAGTAGCACAGGGATCTGTGCGGTAAAGTGAGGAGCTGACAGTAGGTGTGTCGCTCTACCTCAGATGCTAAAAAACAATCTCCTTGATCTATCAAATCCAAAGGTGAGACCCTAACAGGTACTACTACTCTGGATCAGGGTGGACCTGGTAGTAATGGCGATGAAGTGGGGGGGGTCTTAAATATCTTTTCTGTGAAAAATAAACTTTTTTTAAAATCCTTTTTATGGCAGGTCAACCTTTGTTGGGTTATTTTATCCCAAAGGTGTTTTATTGTATTCATTCTTGTTGGGTATTCATTTTTTTTTTTTTTTTGTGATTTATTTTGTACTAGAAGCGGCTACCCGGTGTCACTTAGGTAGAGGTTGGTAGTGTGTGGGTTAAAAAAAAGTAGTTTCGCATATTCATTATTGTTGAATCGTAAGTTGGATTCTCACTTTATTCCCATTAAAATCCCTATGGTCTTAATCCAAAGACCTTGCATTGATCCAGCCTATGGTCTTAATCCAAAGACCTTGCATTGATCCAGCCACTCTAAAAACAAAAATTAATGTCTCCTATTTAAAATATGAAAAAAAAAAAAAAAAAAAAAAAAAAGAATCATGCTGTTATCATTTACATTTTATTTCTAATTATCTTTACAAATATAAATCAAATCTTCATTTTTGCTCAAAAAGCAAAATCTGGTTATAGTGAATGGGTATATATATTTAAGGGCCGGGTTAGCTCAGTTGGTAGAGCGTTTGGCTAGAAACCACAAGGTTCCTAGTTCGATACCGGTCCTCGCCAACTCAGCGTATGAGTAGCACAGGGATCGGTGCGGTAAAGTAAGGAGCTGATGGTAGGTGTGGCACTCCACCTCAGATGCTAAAACAATCTCCTTGGTCTAGCGCTATTGAAAAGGGGATAGAATCCCTCGCTGGCTGGCTGATACTGACTTTAGGCCGCCCCGTCAACTTTACTTTTTTTTTTTTTGTTTAATATATATTTACTTTGTTATTAATTGTTTTATTTTCGAATTTTCCTCCGGACATACATATACACACAACTGCCCTTTATATATGTATAGATAAATGTTCAGTAGTTGTTTATAAAATATGTACACAAACGCCAAATAAATCAGTCCAATAGTCTGATACCATCCGAAGTACGGATCATAAGAGAATCTAGATCCGACGTTGATACATGGATGACAGTAACCAATTGGGTCACTTTTGACACACACACAACCCCACCTACTCGAGGGAAGAGAGCTGAGATATCTTTTCTGTGATAAATAGCCTTTTTTTAAATCCTTGTTTGATATAAGATGAGTTTCCTTAAACAATGTTTGTTGAGTTAACATCATTTTGGGTTCATTGTTGGTGAGGCTTAGAATACACTGACTTTATCCCCCACAGAGGAGTAAGACCCCCCCACTCACCACCCCCAGAAAAAACACAGAATTAAGCACACTGAAAATGGAGATTATTGAATAGATAAATAAATATATATATATATAAAGAAAAAATAACAAAAGAAGATTTAGGATGAAAGCATAATAGACTATTTCATGGGACCTAGAAGAATTTTCTAGTGGTTCCCATCTCATCTGAGCAGAGCCAAAATAGCGACTTCATGAGGTGCGCCGCTCCGAAGAGGAAAGAAAAGATAGACTGCTCTAGGTCTGTGACACAGAGGAGTCTGTTTTAGTATAAAATAAGCCAATGGTAAATGACTAAATAGGAAAAGAAAGCGCCTGAACCAAGCGAAGAAAGATGTCGGAAGTAAAATGTTCAAGAAAAACAAAAGAATCTAAAGAAAAAGAAAATTTCAGGAGACCTAGAAGAATTTTCTAGTGGTTCCCATCATCAGATGTAAAAGGAGGATTCCTTTATTATTCTTAAATCAGTTGAAACCAGATATTTCTTTTTCTTTTTAATAGTAATAGTAAAGCCACCATCTGATGATGGCAAGCACTAGATAATTCCTCTAGGTTTCCTGAAATAGACTATTATGCTTTCAATCTAAATCTTTTTTTAATATTTTTTCCTACTATAATTTTGCTCTGTGACTGACAATAAGTGCACACATTGAGTTCTGTAAATATGACAACTGAAAAACTACAACGTCATAAGGAAGATTTCTTCACTCAATCTTTAGAAATTAGATTATATATTTACCAATCCCTCTACACGAGCAGGATGTGACACAAGGTTAATTTATTAAGCAGAGTTTAACTTGTTTGAATTCAGAGTTTTCCTTCTCCTGGGCTAGTTATCTAACAAGGTTAAAGACCCTAGTATGTCCTACTATTTATCCATAGCTGGAGAGAGAATAGTTGAATTCATAACTTTCCCAAGAGTATTAGCACTATGTGAAAATGCAAATAGCCCCATTCAGGATTTGAACTCGTCTTGTTGTATCCATTAGTTATGACAGTAACCATTACACCATGCGCCTCCACAATATTATAAATAAGTATATATATCATTTTAAATTATTAAGCTACTAGCAGGACCTGTGTGGATATACCACAGTGTGATAATTTGATTATTACAACATTTGATATGTTTACTTAAGAGCTATTGCTAGTAATTCAATATGTAAAAAGTATAATAATCTTGATTTTACTCTCTCACACTTTTTTTTCTTTCTTTACTTTTTTTCATCTTTTCATTATGTTTGATTGAAACAGATTAGTGTCCCATGTGATCACACCCACTTTTTTTCTTTCTTATATTATTTGTGTAGCATGTATTTTTTCTTCCCTTTCTTTGTTTATAATAAAAAAAACGGAAAGGTCCAGTGTTTAGCTGAGGTGACAACACTCTAAAGAAATAAGAATTCAGCGGAAAAGCAACACCAGATAATCAGGATTTACATTTTTGCATTTCATCTTGGCCGATTTGGACAGTCTCATTTTTAACCAGAGGGTGTTGCAATATGATCACGGTCATACAATTAAGCAAGACTAGTATTAATATATAGATTGTTAAGGTGAGTTGATCTGGTATATTTATTTACACAACCCTCTGCCAAGAACAGGATGTGACACAAGAGTCAATTTTTTTTTGTTTCACTGTAGTCCCCATGATTTTAAAATTGTAATATGCAAGTCTTATCCTGGAAAAAATAATAAACATTTGGTGGTGAGGCTCCAGTTACCATTACTCCCAAATCCACTCTGACCTGGATTGATAGTAACTGTTAGGGTCATATTTGTAAGTGAAATAAATTTGAAAACTATTAGTATTGGATAGGAATACTTTAAACCATATAACTGTGTCCAAACAAATTATTATCAAATAGGAATAGATACTTGAAACCACATAAGCATGTACGGATTATTGGTATGTGATAGAAATACTTGAAACCACATAATCGTGTATGGATTATTGGTATTTGATAGAAATACTTGAAACCACAAATCGTGTATAAATTATTGGTATTTGATAGAGATACCTGAAACCACATAATCGTGTATAAATTATTAGAATTTGATAGAAATACTTGAAACCACATAATCGTGTATAAATTATTAGTATTTGATAGAAATACTTGAAACCACATAATCGTGTATAAATTATTGGTATTTGATAGAGATACCTGAAACCACATAATCGTGTATAAATTATTAGTATTTGATAGAAATACTTGAAACCATATAATTGTGTATAAATCTTAGTATTACATAGGAATACGCGAAACTGTACAACTGTATGCATATTATTTGCAGAACTGGTGATACTTATGATTATAATAAAACATTTGTAAATGAATCAAATTTAGGCATTAAATGACCCATAAGGTGTTGATATGCCTGTCACAGTTGCTCGGGAAAGTAACTATAATTCAACACAAGACTCCAGTCAGATGTTAGGATTTGACATTGGATGATACATAAGGTTGATATGCAGGCACTATGGTTAAAATCATTATGCGGAGGGTATTATGTGTATGTGTGTGAAAAGGGGATAGACTCTGTTGACTGCTGATACCGACAAGAGGCCACTCCACTGACAAGAACAAGTTCTATTCCAATAGCTTAACCACAGAGCTAACAGCAAGGTAGACCTGTTTAGATGGGGGGGGGGTCCATATATATTCCATTAAATATAATATTGGGTGGGTGAGACGATAAAACTATTTCCAGGGCCATCCAATAAATTCATTCATTCAAAGAGAGAAAGGTAGAGAGAGAGAAAGGTAGAGAGGGAGAAGGAGAGAAAGGTAGAGAGGAAGAAGGAGAGAAAGGTAGAGAGGGAGAAGGAGAGAAAGGTAGAGAGGGAGAAGGAGAGAAAGGTAGAGAGGGAGAAAGAGAGAGGAGAAAGAGAGAAAATAACAGAGGGAGAAAGAGAGAAAATAAACAGAGGGTGAAAGAGAGAAAATAAAGAGAGGGAGAAAGAAAAGTAGAGAGAAAGAGAGGGAAAGGTAGAGAGAGAGAGAGAGAGAGAGAGAGTGAAAGTAAAGTGAAAGAGAGAAGTAAGAGAGAGAAAGAAAGAAGAAAGAAAGAGAGAGAAAGAAAGAGAAAGAAGAAGAGAAGAAGAAAGAAAGAGAAAGAGAAAGAAAGAGAGAAAGAAAGAAAGAAAAAGAAAGAAAGAGAAAGAAAGAAAGAAAGAAAGAAGAAAGAAAGAAAGAAAGAAAGAAAGAAGAGAAAGAGAAAAGAAAGAAAGAAAGAAAGAAGAGAAGAAGAAAGAAAAAGAAAGAAAGAGAAAGAAAGAAGAAAGAAAGAGAGAAAGAAAAAAGAAGAAGAAAGAAGAAAGAAAAAGAAAGAAAGAAAGAAAGAAAGAGAGAGAAGAAGAAAGAAGGAGAGAGAAAGAAAAGGAGTGAGAGAGAAAGAAAAGGAGTGAGAGAGAGAGAAACTTAATAATTATCAAATTCAACTATCTTAGAAGTGAACTTTGAACTCTTGGGTCCTTTAAGTTCTAGTCCAATACTTAAACCATTGAGCTAAACAGCAAGACAGACATGTTTATGAGTGTTCTTGAAACTGATAGCTGTCAGTAAGCCTAGAGCGATGCACATTAATAAGACCGGCATTGAATGTAGAAGATCATTTGAGAGAGAAGAGTTTGCAATGATAGATTGTCATATTGAATTGCTTGTCATTCATTGGTGTGGAAAATGAGTTATTTATGTTGGGTTAACAAGTTATCATCATATGTGGAAATGGAACTCTTGAAAATTCAATTGATCCGGTTACCAACTGAACGAGACAAGGACAATCTGAAAAATCAACAGATAATTGGTACTGTTACTCAACTTGAGAAATAATAATAATAATAAGTGTCATTATAGTATGTGGCCTACCCGGTTTGAATGTGCCTTACCTCAGTAAGAGTATATTTATAAATGTAAGTAATAGGCAATTTATTGAAACTAATTATTTTTCACATATTCACATTGTAGAATACTGATAATTGTTATTCTGTGTTACTTTCACCCTTGGCCAGGATTGAACCTGCAGTCTGGAAATGACTGTTACAGATTGTTAACTATTGGACAGTAGAACAGTCAAACACCTCCTCAGCTTAATGGACTCTTCCTGGCAGCAGTGGCAGGAATTATTTAAGCTGTTATAGTGGGTTCATTAGAGAACTAGTAACTTCATGTTAGGCTTGGCCAGTCAAACCAATTGTTGACTGTCTAACTGACTGACTTCAATACACATAATAATAATAATAATAACAATAATAAAAACGGATCACCTTATCCCAGCAAAAAGACCAGACCTAGTGTTGATAAACAAAAAAGAAAGAACTTGTCAACTGGTGGATTTTGCAGTGCCAGCAGATCACAGGGTGAAGCTAAAGGAAAATGAAAAAATGGACAAATGTCTGGACCTTGCCAGAGAACTGAAAAAGTTATGGAATATGAAAGTGAAAGTTATACCAATTGTAGTTGGTGCACTTGGAATGGTCCCAAAAGGATTGGAAAAGAATTTGGAAAGTTTGGAAATCAGAGGAAGAATTGAAACCATTCAGAACACTGCACTGCTGCAATCTGCCAGAATACTCAGAAGAGTCCTGGAGACCTAAGGAGACTTGCTGTCACTCAGACTCCAGTGAAAGACCATCAGCTAACATTGATGTGAAAACTCAAAAGGAGTAAATAAATGCTGTTATAGTATGTGACCTACCTTTTTGATTCTGTTATAGTATGTGGCCTACCTGGTTTGAATGTGGCCTACCTCCTCAGTAAGAGTACATTTATTGATATAAGTAGTAGGCAATTTATTGAAACTAATTATTTTTCACATATATTCAATTTCAAAAAATGCAATTCAGTCATAAGCTGTATATAGTAATTAAGAATAATTAAAAAGGAATTTATCCATAATTTACATAAATCAGAGATCTATTTAATTCTAAAATATTCTAAAATTCTGAAATAGGGTTAACAGTTATTATTATAACCTTATAATATGCTTTTTATGGTAGGCCACATACTATAAGAGACATGATTTCGTAGGCCCCATTCAAAAGGTAGGCCACATACTATAATGGTACCTAATGATCTTATTATAATGGAGATTGTGTGTGTCTGTAACACATCACCAAAGTCACAATTCCCTTAGTTATTTACTTATCATTGTAGAACATCATACTCAACTTCACAGGAAGGCTGTGACTAGCGTTCAGTCATCAGAAAAACGGAATTGTCCATTATTCAGCTGAGGTGATGACACTCATAAGAAATAAGATTTGGATGATTTGGACGGTTTCATTTTTAACCAGCGGGTGTTGCAAGATGATAACGGTCGGAAGATTAAAGAACAAGTGTATTAATATTAAATAATGAGGGAAAAAAAATATTACAAATATATTTACATGAAAATTTTCGACTATGAAGTGTCATTGAGATTGTAGATAGAAAAAAAATGGTTAAATCCTACTTAACGGACACCGCCCTGTCGGCTGGGAGTTAGAATGCACCGACTGCACCTCTGCAGAGGGGTAAGACTCCCCCAATGGGGCCACCTGTTGGCCGTGGGTGGCGACCCGTGATGCTTAAGGATAGAGCCCAGGTGGATGAGCAGTTCATGACTTGCAATACTCCACTTTGGCCCTATCTTGAGCTAGACGGGCGGTCGGAGAGGCCCCTCCGATCAATCGGCTGGTCACGTCAAGCCCTAGCACCTATATGATTTTCCCAACCCTATTGCCCTTATGGCAAGCCCCAACCCCTTTTTATCATATGGGTGCTAGAAGGCAGTGGCTGCGGGTCTACATGTCCTGGGAATGACGTTAAACTCTATCTGATGGTGAGGTTCCAGTTTTGGAGGTTTGGGGAATGTGGAGCACCCCTTCATCACCATTGCTCCTTGGTCCACTCTGACCCGGAGTGGTAGTACCTGTTAGGGTCCCATCTATGGGTTAAATAGAAAAATGTATTTATAAAAAAATTGTATTATCCATTAAGAATTGAATTATTTCAAAACTTTATTGGCATTAAATGACCCACTGAGGTTGATATGCCGTAAAACAAAACAAACCAAACCAAACTTAACGGACATAAATTCCACCATCGTATGTCACCCCACTGAAAGAAAAAAAAAATACTTAAAAAATCAAGGAATTAACCGGATTTAATGAGATTTTCAATGTTGATATATTAATGAATAAAAGATATAATGCACCAGTTATTTTATTTGAAAACTTACATTTTTCAGGTCAGTTAACTTTGAACAACGTATCTTTGAGGCATAACACAGATTCACAAACATATGTGGTTCAAAATCACTTGACCTAAAAGAGTGTAAAAGTTTTTAAATAAAATAACTAGTGCATTACATCTTTTATTCATTAATGTATCAACACTGAAAATTTCATTAAATTCGGTTAATTCCTTGATTTTTGGTATTTTTTTTTCTTTCGGCGTGGTGACATATGATGGTGGAATTTATGTCCGTTAAGTAGGATTTAACCAAAAAAATTAAAGCATCTTGTTGATGGATGAAATTACTGACAAATGTGGTTGGAGCATGTGATAAATGAGGAAGTTTTTAAGGGGAATAAGAACTACAAGGAAACTGTTGTTAACAATTAGAAAGAAACAGCTGGAATTTCAGGGGACACATGATTTCCTGAGGACAACTTGAAGAACTTAACACTCATAGGATGTATCAAAGGCAAGAGGAGTAGGGGTAGGGGCAGTGGGTAATTGACTTGACAAATTTGGGCAAATGCAGAGAGGAACAAGTATCAGAAAGACAAAGAGGAATCATAAAAAGAATCTCTTACTGAAAACCACACACACAAAAAAAGGAAGATATCTGTGAAGAGCCATATGCTATATAATTCGTGGGTAGCCTACAAATTATGTATGTAAGTGTAGCTAGATTCAATTGAAGATCATTGAAGATTCAAAATTGAAGGGGGTTAAATGGAAAGTTACCGTTAGCTGTCATAATTATTATTGGCAGGTAATGACCTTTATTTGATCCCCCTGACGTCCGCCAATGGGAAAGTGTGAGAAAAGAAATGAAGTTAGTTAAACAGATTTCGGCAGTTAGTCAACGGGAGCAGACGTAAGGATTTTGGACTTAGGGTTTTTGTAATAAAGAATAGATGTCTAAAAAAACAACAAAGTCTTGATTATTTATTACAAAAAAGAAATGAGTAGAGACGACTCAGCCCAGTAGAAGGGAGGAGTCAGTCCAAAGGAAGATGGCCACTGATGAAGTAAGAACAAGCAGAAAAGTAAGAACCCTACCCTCACCTCTATTTTCTCTCATTTATATACTTAATATGCAAAGGGGTATGTAACACATGGAGCCTTCACTGGCCTGGACATGTCAGGAGAATGGAAAATGTCTACATCACAAAAGATCTTTTGTACAGAGAATTAGTAAAAGGCTCCTGATCGATAGGTAGACCACACCTACAATTTAAAGATGTCTGCAGGAGAGATATGGGGATATGCCATATTGAAACAAACACATAGGAGATAGATGCAAAAAATTGAACGACCTGGTGCCTTAACGTTAAGTGAGGGTGGAGAGGAGAGTAGCCTTGACAGCAAAGAGAGCCAGAAAGAGGGAGAAAAGACAGCAGCCCCAGAAAGCATCATAGTTTGTGTTCATTCAGTGCACCAAAGACTGTCACTCAGGAATTTGCCTGCAGAGTCACTTGTGCAGATGCAGATAATTTATTTATCTATTTATTTACTTTTCTTTCTTGTTTTTTTCTTTTTTTGGACACTACTCCATCGTCCTTAGTGGATGGAAAGGTTCCAACAACAAAATATAACACATGATCAGCCAAATGCTGAAGTAACTATTTAACAATGTAGCTAGTGTTGCATAGGCCAAACTCAAGTTGTAGTAGTTGTCGTCGTTAGTTCAGAAACAACACACGCAGGTTGTATAGTCACAGGGAGCTGTTTATTTCTTCCACGCTCATGGGTTTTTTTCAGAGAGAAGGAAAGATAGAGAGGGTACAGTCAATTTACTGTCGTAAATCATGTTTGCTACTACTATATCGAACCCATAGGGGGAACAGGGAAAGCCCTACCTGCTTCCCACGAGGCCTGGCCGAGAAGAGAACGATTTTCTTCTTCTTCTGTATCTCGTCCCGGCTTCACATCCGTTTCTGGTCAAAATCCAGAACTTCTATTTTTTATTTCTAAATCTATTTTTGGTGTCATTTCTCAGTCAATTACTGTTACCCCATTGTGTGTTTACTCTTCCAAACTTTAAACTTTGTTCTTATTTCTTTTTTCCCTCTCTCTCCATAAATCTGACCACTGTTTTATTTTTCAATTCCGAATTCCCGGTAGACCATAATAATTATGCTACACTAGTTTAAGCACAGAGATTCAGTCCTAACTTTGTTCCTCAAAAATTGTATCCCTTGAAGTACAAGGTCGTATTTACCAAATACTCTGCAAGAGCAGGATATGATAATACTTGCCAACGTCGTGAAGAAGGTAAACCACTGCTAGTGGTATAAGACTCCAAAATGTTGTAACCTAACAAAGGTTACTAAATGAGAAATAACCAAACGGAGGTTGGAAATTAAATGGAATCTTTATAAGGGTATTAGTGCTAGGTGAAATGCAAACAGCCTCTTCCTGGATTTGAACTCATGTTGCCATATCCATTTCCTACAACGGTAGCCAATACATACATCAAGCTTCACTAAACTTAAATTTAGTCCTGTGATCAAAATGGCATATATAATTTGAGGTTTTTAATTTGAATCAAGGTAAATACACGGTGACGGCATTCACCCTGGGTCAGCAGTTGAGCTGGCTCTATCTAACAAATTCACTGTATCCCAAATAAAGGCAGACTATACACAGCAATCCAATGCAATTGATGGTATGAGCATCAACCATTTGTGGTTCCATCGACGAACTCTATAAAGGCCTGGTCTCAGGATCAGCTCAGCATCTCTCTGATGCATTGGCGCCATTCGGTTTGCTTTCTTTCATCTTCATGCGAGACTGTGGTCTAGGCAGGAGATAAGACTGCATAGAAAAATTTGTATCTACCAAGCTCTTACTCACACCACAATGAGGGCTGGGAACCTGAGCTAACTTTGGGTTCTTGACCATTATTGCCATTGCTGCATCTTCCATGTTCATTGGTGCAATTCATCTTAGTCTTCCGTAAAGAAAAAGAACAATTGTTAGTAAAAAATGTTTTTGAATATATAAGAATCTCAGAAAATATGTTGTGCAAACTAACTAGCCCATTTTTAAATTTACATTTTTAGATAGATTAAAGCTTGATCTACGGTTTAAATATCAAGATCAACATGCCACCTTCCAGCATTCACCCAACATTCTTAATTGATAAAAAAAAATTTTTTCTCAAGTATTTTTTTTTTTTATAAAATAAGCCTTACATTATAAAATTAAGTCATTAATGAATAATTTGGTGAAAATTTCATTTAAATCAAACAATTCCCTGATTATTGGTAATAGTTTGAAAATTCCCTGATTATTGGTAATAGTTTGAAAATTCCCTGATTATTGGTAATAGTTTGAAAATTCCCTGATTATTGGTAATAGTTGAAAATTCCCTGATTTTGGTAATAGTTTGAAAATTCCCTGATTATTGGTTTAGTTTGAAAATTCCCTGATTATTGGTAATAGTTTGAAATTCCCTGATTATTGGTAATAGTTTGAAAATTCCCTGATTATTGGTAATGTTTGAAAATTCCTGATTATTGGTAATAGTTTGAAAATTCCCTGATTATTGGTAAGTTTGAAAATTCCCTGATTATTGGTAATAGTTTGAAATTCCCTGATTATTGGTAATAGTTTGAAAATTCCCTGATTATTGGTAATAGTTTGAAAATTCCCTGATTATTGGTAATATTGTTTTGAAAATTCCCTGATTATTGGTAATAGTTTGAAAATTCCCTGATTATTGGTAATAGTTTGAAAATTCCCTGATTATTGGTAAATAGTTTGAAAATTCCTGATTATGGTAATGTTTGAAAATTCCCTGATTATTGGTAATAGTTTGAAAATTCCCTGATTATTGGTAATAGTTTGAAAATTCCCTGATTATTGGTAATAGTTTGAAAATTCCTGATTATTGGTAATAGTTTTGAAAATTCCCTGAATTATTGGTGAAAAATATTGGTAATATTTGAAAAATTCCCTGATTATTGGTAATAGTTTGAAAATTCCCTGATTATTTGGTAATATTTTGAAAATTCCCTGATTATTGGTAATATTTTTGAAAATTCCCTGATTATTGGTAATAGTTTGAAAATTCCCTGATTATTGGTAATAGTTTGAAATTCCCTGCATTATTGGTAATAGTTTGAAAATTCCCTGATTATTGGTAATCAGTTTGAAAATTTCCCTGATTATTGGTAATAGTTTGAAAATTCCTGATTATTGGTAATAAGTTTGAAAATTCCCTGATTATTGGTAATAGTTTGAAAATTCCCTGATTATTGGTAATAGTTTTGAAAATTCCTGATTATTGGTAATAGTTTGAAAATTCCCTGATTATTGGTAATAGTTTGAAAATTCCCTGATTATTGGTAATAGTTTGAAATTCCCTGATTATTGGTAAAAGTTTGAAAATTCCCTGATTATTGGTAATTAGTTTTGAAAATTCCCTGATTATTGTAATAGTTTGAAAATTCCCTGATTATTGGTAATAGTTTGAAAATTCCCTGATTATTGGTAATAGTTTGAAATTCCCTGAATATTGGGTAATAGTTTGAAAATTCCCTGATTATTGGTAATAGTTTGAAAATTCCCTGATTATTGGTAATAGTTTGAAAATTCCCTGATTATTTGGTAATAGTTTGAAAATTCCCTGATTATTGGTAATAGTTGAAAATTCCCCTGATTATTGGTAATAGTTTTTGAAAATTCCCCCTGATTATTGGTAATAGTTTGAAAATTCCCTGATTATTGGTAATAGTTTGAAAATTCCCTGATTATTGGTAATAGTTTGAAAATTCCCCGATTTTTGGTAATAGTTTGAAAATTCCCTGATTTTTGCTAATAGTTTGAAAATTTAAAAAAATAAGTAAATATCACTGTTCAAAGAAAAGATGCAGAATCTCATCCCACCAGCAGGATCTTCTTGCAAGACATCTTTGCTGGCTCGGTCATGCTCTTTCATCGAAAACTCGATGACATCATCCGTGAATCCAAATACACTGAGAATATAATGTATAGAATAGAAGGTAAATGTTAATCCAGTTTTTTTTTAAATTCTATTTGAAGAAATTGAGTGATAAATTCTGCCTTTGAATTCTTCCCAACCCCCTGTCAAAGTTAGCTTTATAATAACCCTCATTTCCAGCTTGGGGGGTGGGGTCACTAGGCTAAAAAGAATTATACTGTCAGAGATGCAGTCAAAATGTTTGGGAAACACTTTTAGAAAGGTTTAAAAATATCTTGCCTAATTTGACTGAAAACAACTAAGTTACTAAATGGCAAAATGTGGAAGTGTGTACTAATTAAAATTGCTACTAAAAACATTAATGATGGATGGAGGAATTAATATTCATGTTAACCCAGTTCTATAAATAGGGATAATGTCAAACGGGACCCTATAATTTAGGATGATAAATATATACACAACACACACACACAAATGTGGATGAACAACTACACAGGAAAATAAAGAAAGAGAAAAAAAAGAAAGAGAAAAAAAAGAAAGAGAAAAAAAGAAAGAGAAAAAAAGAGAAAAAAAAGAAAGAAAAAAAAAAAAGAGACAAAGAAAAAAAAGAGACAAAGAAAAAAAAGAGAAAAAGAAAAAGAGAAAAAAGAAAAGAAAGAAAAAAAAAGAAAAAAAAAACAAAAGAAAAAGAAAAAAAAAAAAAAGAAACAAAGAAATATAAGGAAAATAGAAAAAAAATAAATTTTACATCACTTAAAGAAAAGAAAGAAAAAAAAGAGATAGAAAAATAGAGAAAAGACAAAAAGATGAAGAAATCTTACATAAATAAAGAAAATAAAGAATGGATAAAGAAAAAAGAGCAAAAAAAGAGATGAAAAGAGAATGAAAAAAGAAAGAAAAAAAAGAAAAAAATTTTAAAATAAAGAGGGAAAAAAAAGGTAAAAAAATCTTACATCATTTAATTCTCTTGCCCTCAGTCTAATTACAATGCTTGGCTAAAAACAACAAGAGGAGGAAGAGGAGGAGAGAACTTAAATAATCCCCCCCCCCAAAACAAACAAAAAAAACTTGGTCAACAGAGGGGATGGGGTGGAATGGGGGTTCTAAATAAACTCAACTCAATCATATTGCACAGGTAAACCCATAATTACATTAGTACACAAGCTGAAAAGGAGCAGGTAGCCTACAATTAGGAGTAACCTTCCTCCCTCTTCTCATTTACCTCTCACAAAAATAAGAAGGGGAGGAGAAATTAAGATTTAAGTCAGGTGCAATAATGAAGAGATCCCCCCCCCAAAAAAAAACATACTATAGAAATTGATGAAGACTGGTAATCAAAAGAAATGAAGTTTGACTCTAAATATGAGGGTCGGTTAAAAAAATGGTTACAAAAAAAAAAAAAAAAAAAGGGTTGATAAGTTTATTTACTGACATCCCAGCATGTCAGTTGAACATAAGGATCGATTATTGTGGGGTGCCACGTATGAACCGAAGATCATGCGTGGCCAGTGCTAAAAACTGCATGTATCCCTTCAGCATTCCTCTTTTGAGGCACCTCAAGCACTGGGCAATAAACCCAGCCTTGCCCCTTTAAATCAAGGGAGCAGGTGCTGCTTGGTGTGATGGTGTCCTGGGATTCATTCATTATTATATTACTTGGTCTACAGGCTGAAGCTGTTTTGAGGCAAATCAAAACTCAGATTTTCATAGAGACATCATCAATAAGTTAGATTTATTCTATGTAGTAATGTTTTTAACTATGAATTAAATACTCATTGATAAACTTATGCAATTCCTAAGGTTATTGTGACATAAACAGTGATGTAGTTTCAGTTAAAGACAGTCACCAAATCTCCATTATAATAAGACCCAGTCTGTGTACATTAATAAACTGAAATTGGTCTTAGTAGTAGGAAAAGTATCTTCATTCTCGGATATAACCCCAAGTTCATAAGAACACATCATAGAAGTATCAGTACAAGCAGAGGCTAATAAGTAAATGTCTTGAGTTCAACTGGCAAGCATCTTGAGCCATAGTGACAAGAACTTTGAACCTTAGAGGCCAATGCCCTGCTTGAACCTTCAAGGCAAGTGCCTTTGCTTGAACCTTCAAGGCAAGTGCCTTTGCTTGAACCTTCAAGGCAAATGCTTAGCTTGAATCATAGAAGCAAGTGCCTTTTTTTTTTAATTGTAGAGGCAAGTAACTTGCTTGAATCGTAGAGGCCAATGCCCTTGTTTCAAAAGCCTTGATAAGCCCTAGAGATAAGCACTTACAGCCCCAGAGACAAAAGCCTTCAACCTGAGAGGAAAACACCTTGATCTTTAGAGGCAAATGCCTTTTGCTTGAACCTTGAGCCTGAGAAGACGAAGACATTTTGTTCTATTCATTCTTAATGGATATTAAAAATTTGGTACCATTGGCCTACAAAATCATGTCTCTCTTATAGTATGTGGTCTACCATAAAAAGCATATTATAAGGTTATAATAATAATAATAACTGCTATTTTAGAATAATTTAAAATTAAATAGATCTCTGATTCATGTAAATTATGGATAAATTCTTTTTTAATTATTCTTAATTACTATATACAGCTTATGACTGAATTGCATTTCTTGAAATTGAATATATGTGAAAAATAATTAGTTTCAATAAATTGCCTACTATTTATATCTATAAATATACTCTTACTGAGGTAGGACACATTCAAACCGGGTAGGCCACATACTATAACAGAATCAAAAAGGTAGGCCACATACTATAACAGCACCAAAAATGATTTTGTCGCACTCAATTTTTTTAAATACATTTTTGTTAACTCATTTTCTTTTATTTAATATTTGATGGGTACTCAATTTTTTAACACATTTTTTATATCACTCCATTCAGGTACTACCACTCCGGGTCAGAGTAGACCTGGGAGTAATGAGGATGAAAGGGTACTCTACACTCCCCAGAGCTCCAGAATCAGAACTTCACCATTAGATTCAGTTTAACATCATACCCAAGACATTAAGACCCTCAGCTAGTGCCTTCTAGTACATCTATAATAAATGAGTTGAGGTTTGCCATGAACAAAATAGGGTTGGGGTAATCATATAGGTGATAGGGCTTGATGTGACCAGCCAATTTATCGGAAGGGGCATCTGCTCCCGCTCGTCTAGTCTAAGTGATGGCCAAAGTGGAATGTTAGCCCCTAGAATTCTGTCCTTAAACATCCTGGGTCACCACCCACAGCTAACAGATGGCCCTATTGGGGGTGGGGAGAGTTACCCCTCTACAGAGATTCAGTCACTGTATTCTACAGCCCCAGCTATAAGAAAGGGGGAATACTTGGAATAGTAAATAGTAGGAAGACTGGGCTTTTAACCTTGGGATGGCAACCAGTCTAAGAGGAGGAAAACTCTGAATCCAACTCCGTTATACTCTGCTTAAAAATTAACTGTAATTTGCATCCTACTCATGCTGAGAGGTTTGGTAAATACAAAAAAAAAAAAATAAAATCTGAAGGTTTTCAAGAATTACCCAGGATTGCATCACAGAGTGTCCTCTGAATCCCCCCAACCAGTGATGCTGATAGCTTTTTGATTTAGTGCACCCCGAGATGCACATATTTGCTTTGAATGAGTCCCCAGGAAAAGTAATGTGTCCCAAATAAAGTGTCTTAATAGATTTTAGGGTTTTTATTTATGCTCTTGGGAAACAACTAAAGCCACCCAACTCCTACCTTGTAATGATGTAATGTGTAATTCCTTTCTAAGAGACTATTGAAATGTATTTACAGTTAGCTTGAAATGGTGAGGGAAGAAAATAGAAAATCACTGGGACGTATGGATATGATTTTACTATGTCCTTTTAGATTTTTGTGCATCAGGGATGCAGGATGCATACCTATCAGCATCTCTGTCCAACCCTACAAGAATACCAGCATAAATTCTGAATTACAGTTGAATATTACTCCGGAATTGAAAAAAACTCAGTAGCACAGGGATCTCTGCAGTACAGTCAGGAAAGATAGACACTGAATCTCCATTATAATAAGATATTAACTATTTTTTAATTTTATTATTTAACTGTTTTTACCTAGCCATCTGCATTGGAGCCAATTTAAAAGATGAACTGTTTTGATACCGGCCCTCACCAACTCAGCGTATGAGTAGCACAGGGATTTGTGCAGTAAAGTGAGGAACTGATGTAGGTGTAGCACTACACCTCAGACGCTAAAATAATCTCCTTGGTAGTGCAAAGGGGATAGACTCCCTTGTTGTATAGCTGATACCGACATTAGGCCACCCCGCCGACTTACTTTTACTTATTAAAAAAAAAAAAAAAAAAAAGGACTTGATTGTAATACAAGACAAATATCTGTGTTATAAGAACTAAGTATAGAAGTGATAGGTTAGAAGTTTGTTGACAGGATAGAACATTTTTTAAAAAAGCATGTGGAATATTCATTAGACTTTCCAGTTGGGTTTCTCCAAATGTTAGAATAATTTTGATTCATACATCAATTTCAAAATCTCAAAAGTAACATCCACACATCTATATTTATCTATACATATACATATTTTTTACTTATCATACTGTCGTGTAGAAAAAGTCACTATAAGAGGAATAAGAACCTACTTCTAAACAAAACAAAAAATCTAAGAAAGTCCGGTTGGTGTAGGGGTTACGGTCCTTGCCTGTCAGCTTGACAGTCAGGGTTCGAATCACGCACAAGGCGGTCTTCCAATCTATAGCTCTACTGATGAGGCCTAATAGGCCGAAATGTACAGACAGAGAGTTAGCCTTACATTTGAATAGGTATGCCCGCCTAATTAATTAATTATTAATTAACATTCAAAATTAGGTACGACTTCAATTAAGCACATATTCTCCCAAAAATTGTCGGCTAAAAAAGCCATATCAAAACACATCGTTTGTGTATTTACTTCTCACATATACATATAAAAAGGGCAGTTGTGTATATGTATGTCTGAGGAAACAACGAAAATAAAACAATTAACGACAAAGTAAATATACATACACATTCATTATCACTAGAGCTTGCTTTTTGTGCAAAAATAATTAAGATTTTATTTGTATTTGGGAAGATATTGAAAAATTAAAATTTGTGTAATAACAGAAGGGAAAGTCATTAGCGTGTTATTTGTTTTTTGTATTTCTTTGAAATATAATATTGATTGATTGAATTAATCACCTCGGGGTTTTTTTAATTGTAAATTATTGAATTAAAATTTCTTACTATATTGTTATATATTTATGTGGGGATTTTTATAGGACATCCAGCAAAGATTCAACTTGTGATAAGTAATAACCACTTCTAGTACATATATAAAGGAAAGTTGGTGTGTATGTATGTCCAGATGAAACTACAAAAATAAAACAATGGCAAAGTAAATATATATACACATTAAATATCACCAGTTCTTGCTTTTTGTGCAAAAATTATGAAGATTTGATTTATATTCAAAGATGTTTAAAAATTAGAATATACATAGAAATAGCATTGAAATTCTACTTAAAAATGTCCACCATTTGTAAATCTCAAAAGCAAACAAATCAATATACCAGGTTTTTTTTTGTTGTTGTTGTCTTTTTTTCCCTCACCTCTATCCAGTCGATGCTGGGTAGCCGCTTTTAGTACATAAAGGACAAAAAAAAATTTGACCATTTAAAAAAAAAAAGATAATTGTGCGAGCAATAAGTTGCAGTGGGATTCTAATTACTGTTGAATTTGTAGACAAAGCAGCAAGCAAGCTGTAACTCCGATACAGAACCTGCATTGTTACCAGCATAATGTAAAATGGTGGATATTTATCTAGTACCATTACCATGTGTTAAAACCAGCAGCCAATCAGAACTCAAGTATGTTGGATTTTGTGTAAAGTATTCAACTCTGTTACAAGATGAATGCAAGACTCAAACTAGAGTTTGGTAGGTGGCTTATATGGAGCTTTGGATTGATCCATTATGAACTCAGGCAAGTTCATTTCCTGAGTTCTGATTGGCTGTTGGATTTCAGGGTGAGTAAGGACATGGATAAGTACCCACTCTTCAGCCATCACTTTGCATTATGCCAGCAGCATGCAAGGACTGTATTTAAGTTACAGCGTGCCTGTTGTTCTCGTCTACTAACTCGACGGTAGTTAGAATCTCACTGCGACGGTGAGTATCATATTGTTTTCTATATCTATAGGATAACTTCTACAAAGGAATGGAATCACCTAGATGCAAGTATGAAATATTCCTGAGTGTTATAAACACCAATTGCTTTATGGACAAATTCCGTTATGCTCAGTTGTTGTTGCTCAATTCAACAGAGCATTAATTCACTCAATTTGTAGGGGTTTGAGCCATTTGAGTGAAACTAACCTTCTAAAAGAAAGTGGACAGTTCACCAGAAGAAAAAAAAAGGACACGTTTTAGGGACAGTACAAAAGAGCAGGTCTTTGAGGCTATGTATAGAAGAGATGGCTCTACAAAAACAACCTTTTGACAAGTATTACTGAACTTTTGTTTTTTGTACCATGTTTTTTAGACTTTTTGCCTACATTGGCAAACAAGGCAGCAAGTGAGCTGTAACTCAATACAGAACCTGCATTGTTTCCAGCATAATGCAGAATGGTGGATATTCATCTAGCAACATAACCCCACTAAGACCAGCAGCCAATCAGGAGTCAAGGAATGGAATCACCCAGATGCAAGTATGAAATATTCTTGAGTGTTATAAATACCAATTGCTTTATGGACAAATTCCGTTATGCTTAGTTGTTGTTGTTCAATTCAACAGAGCATTAATTCACTCAATTCAACAATAAAATATATTCCTTTACAATGATGCTGGGAACTTTTTGATTTAGCGAGTCCTGGGACACACATATTTACTTTGAATGAGTCCAGATGCAAATATGGAATATTCCTGAGTGATATAAATATGTGGACGAGCAGATTCCCAGACCCACGAACGAAACGAGTCCGGATATGTGTGGCCTGTGCGAGGGGAGGAGTGTGGCGAGTGACCACGGAAATTGAACTTGTCACCTCTTCGTTGCTGAAATGCTGGTGAAATTCCGCATGAGCAGTGCAGAGTAACCCATATGTAAAGTCTCGTTGTGAGGATTGATGTGTGCTGATGAATGTCAACGTACAATTCAGAGTAAGGAGCCCGGATGAAACACAGCAATAGGATATTTAAGGACCTGCCCTCCCAGATTGGGGAGAAAGTCTGCAGTAGCATTTTGGCTGTCGAAACGAGTGGAAGAGAAGATATTTGGATAGTGCTAGTGAGAAGACTAGAACTGCTGGGAGAGCAAAGCAAGTACGGCGACTACGACTGTCTGATAATCTGAAGGTCCCTGGTTCATTCCTGGGTTTCGGCGCCACTGATAACCTGAAGGAATCAGTTTGTTAAAAAATACTAACTGCTTTGTACACAAATTCAGTTATGCGTAGTTGTTGTTGTTTAATTCAAAAGTGCACTCACTCACTCTCCATTTAACAGTAATTTAAAATCTTTTGAATCACTAAATAGAATCTAAATATTATGAACTGGTGGTAAAACAATAAAAATAAAAACTTTTCTGAATAAAATCTGTACAATTGCTGCCCAGTTTGTTTATCTTTTTTTCTTCGTTTTTTCTTTTTTTTTCCTGTCTTTTTTGGCAACAATCTATATGATAAATATGGCGTCTGAATAGTGAAAAAAAAAACCTTCTGGGCAAAATTCCCCGGTGGGTAGAAAGTAGCAACAAACAGATCCTGGTATGAAATTCGACTATCTAGGCACATGGCACAGCACTAAGAATTTGAGCAAAGCAAGAAAAAGGCGAAGAAAAATAAAAATAAGAAAAAAAAAAGAAAATAAGAATAAAAAGTAATAGGAGAGGAATAGAACAACAGGAATAAGAATAGAATATGAAGAATAGACGAATAAGAAGAATAAAAATAAGAATAAAAAATAAAGAATAAAAAATAGAATAAAAAGTAAATAAAAAACAATAAAAGAATAAGATGAAAAAGAATAAATAAAGATGAAAAAGAATTAAAAAAAGAATTTTAAAAAAAGAAAAAAGATGAAAAATAATTTTTAAAAAAGAATAAAAAGATGAAAAAGAATTTTAAAAAAGAATAAAAAAGATGAAAAAGAATTTTTAAAAAAGAATAAAAAATGATTAAAAGAATTTTAAAAAAAGAATAAAAAAGATGAAAAAGAAAAAAAAAAAGAATGAAAAAGATTAAAGAAAAAAAAAGAATAAAAAAGATTAAAAGAAAAAAAAGAATAAAAAAAGAAAAGAAAAAAAAGAAAAAAAGATAAAAAGAATAAAAAAAGATTAAAAGAATAAAAAAAAGATTAAAAGAATAAAAAAGATTAAAAAATGAAAAATTAAAAAAGATTAAAAGAATGAAAAAGAATAAAAAAAAGAAAAAGAATGAAAAAGAATAAAAAAAGATTAAAAGAATGAAAAAAGAATAAAAAAGATAAAAGAATGAAAAAAAAAAAAAAGAATAAAAGAATGAAAAAGAATAAAAGAAAAGAATAAAAGAATGAAAAAGAATAAAAAGAAAAAAGAATAAAAAATGAAAAAGAATAAAAAAATAAAAGAATAAAAGAATAAAAAAGATTAAAAGAATAAAAAGAATTTTTTAAAAATGAAAAAGAATGAAAAAAGATTAAAAGAATGAAAAAGAATAATAAAAAAAAAAAAAAATAATAAGAAAAAGTATGACAAGAGATAGTCAAGGGATTCTGTGCCATCGTCTTGACATGATGATTTATCACTAAAATCTACAACATTTTATGCCCTTCTAAAATCCAAAAATAAAATTGCATAAATATATCTACAAGGAGTGTGTATTCATTTTTTTTTTTTTTAGATTGTTACATATTCATATTTTTGTTTACAGAGTTTTAATGCTGCGGAGTTTGGTAATAAATGATAACTAATACCCATTTTGATTGTAAAAAAATGTTCCACTAGAAATAATAAAATCCTGTTATCATTGATTTTTTTAAAAAAGATTAACTTTTTATAAAGGATTGTTAGTGGTGTACTGGACAATTCCCAACCTTATCACCCACATCCAGCAAGTAGTGAGCAGGTTTGGCACTATATACTGTTGTGAACAATTGTTCTTCAAAATGAAGCTCAAACTTTACCATATAAACTCATCCCTCAAACTGAGTCCAATTTTACTTAGCAACAAACAATAGTATTCAGCTGTGTTGCTAGTTGAATATGCCCTCTGAATCCCAAGTTTGTAGGTGGTTTATATAGCAGGTTGAGGCTATTCCAATGTATATCTTGGCCAAGCTCATTCCCAGGATTCTGAATGACTGCTGGTTTTAGTGTGGATACTTTGATCCATATATACCCAACACATTGTTCTGGTAGTTAAGTACAGGGCCTGTATTCAGTTACAGTTCCTCCGCCTTTTTTGTCTGGTAACTGGATGCTAGTTACAGACTTCCTGTGAAGGTGAGTATGATATGTTGATTCTACACAAACAACTACAGACAACTTACAGTTAAAAATCAAGAAATATTTTTTTGAGGAAAAAAAATCAATAAATTGGACCATTCCTCACATACTACCTCTGGCATAAAATAATAGGAGATGGTATTATTTGGATTATTTGGACTATTGTCCTCATCTTCATTGTTATATACACAACATTTCAGCCAATATGCACTCTGACCTTCTTCAGGTGTTTCTTGTCGGACTTAGGAACCTTCTCTTCAAACTCGGGAACATTCTTGTCAAACTCGTGAGCCTTGACAGAACTTCGAAACAAACCCTTTATTCAACCCACGGGGTGGATTGTTCTCATTCCATTAACCATGACCAGGTACATGTGTTAAGTTGTGTTAAATATTTACTACAGGATTGAACCTGCAGACAAGAGATGATTGTCACTTAGAGCTGTGTTAAGCCAACACCTATATCCATTGTGCCATGTATCTAATCCAATTGAACAAAAAGGCAGAGAAAAAAGAGATTTCACCATTTCAAGCTAACTGTAAATACATTTAAAGCTAACTTTAAATACATTTCAATAGTTTCTTAGATATAGGCTAATTCACCATACAGTAGGTCTTTGGGGATGTGGCCTTTGTCCATCCTCCTGATGTGACTACGCCAACGTAGGCATCCCTCGCAGATGATGGCAGGCATGCTGTTCATGTTTGCTCATTCCAGCACATCTGTGTTGGGCGCTTTGTCCTGCCAGCATATGTGTAGAATGCGGCGTAGGCATCTGAGGTGGAAATTGTCGAGTTTCCTCACTTCGCTACTGTAGAGGAGAGTACTGAGAACGCATGCTTTGTAGACGCACAATTTGGTTCTTTAGTAAGGCTGGCATTGTCCCAGACTCTCTGGCTCAGTTTGGCCTCCACTCTCGTGATTCTGCTGTTGACTTCACTGTCAGTGGAGACTGAATTGGCAATGGTGGATCCAAGGTACTTGAAGCTCTCCACTGGTTCAAGGCTGTACCTGTTGATGCCAATGTTTGGAGGGGTGTCTACACTTGTGTCATGACTTTTGTCTTATTCATATATATATATATATATGTATGCATGTATGTGTGTGTGTAATATATTGAAATTATAGTAGTGTGTGTGTGTATGTGTGTGTGAAAATATTGAAATTATAGTAGTAGTAATAGTGTGTATGTAATGTATTGAAATTATAATAGTGTGTATTTGTGTGTGTGTGTGTGTGTGTGTGTTTATAATGTTTTGAAATTATAGTAATCTGTGTATGTAAGTGAGGGTGTGTGTGTGATATATTGAAATTGTAGTAGTAGTAGTGTGTGTGTGTGTGTGTAATGTATTGAAATTATAGTAGTCTGCATGTGTGTGTATGTGAGAGTGTGTGTGTGTGTGTGTGTAATATATTGAAATTATAGTAGAGTCTCTGTGTTAATACATAAAAATTATGGTAGTCACTATATTCAATTAATTTATTTGGGGGTGAATAGAAATTAAATTTGTTTACAAGGGGTGGGGGGCATCAAGTAAAACGTTTGAGAAGCCCTGATTTAAACAATGTTTCTATTTTTTCTAAACTTTATGAGAGCATTTAATCTTCCTAATGAAAGCTAATAATAAACAAAGCTGCAATTAACTGTGTCTATAGATATCATTGTGTGTGTGTCTCTGATTCCTTGTATAACTTCTGCGAGACACTCCCCCAAAACCTGTTTGGCAAACAGGAAGTTCTTTGTAAGATAACTAGAATTGGCTACCCAGCATCACCTGGGTAGAGGGAGGGGGATGTTAAAAAAAAGTTAGTCTCGCAGATCCATTATTATTGAATCGCGAGTTGGATTCCAGGGATTGCCCTATTAAAATCCCTACATAAAAAAAAGACCTTGTGTTGATCCAGCCACCCTGAAAAGAAAAATTAATGTCTACTATTTAAAATATTAAATACAAAAAAATTCCATGCTGTTATCATTTAAATTTCTTTCTTTTTTTTTTTTTTAATTATCTTTATGAATATAAATCAAATCTTCGTTATTTTGCTGGTGATAGTGAATGTGTGTATATATATATATCTTGTCATTAATTGTTTTATTTTAATAGTTTCCTCTTGACATACACAGAAACATACACAGTGATGCTGATAGCTTTTTTAATTTAGTGCGTCCTGGGACACACGGATTTGATTTGAATGAGTCCCCGGAAAATTTGACAGGTCCCAACTAAAGTTTCTTAATAAATTGTAGAGTTTTTACCTATGAATAACTAAACCCCTACTCTGTACCCCATACAGTGTAATTCGTTTCCAAGAAAATAATGAAATGTATTTACAGTTAGCTGGAAATGGTGGGGGAAGAAAAAAAACACTGGGAAGCATGGATACGATTTTTCTGAGTCCTTTTAGATTTTTATGCGTCAGTGACTCTAGACGCATACCTATCCGCATCTCTGCATACATACACACCAACTGCCCTTTATATATATATATAGATAATCTTCCATTGTCCCTATCATAGGTCAACCAACAGATATGTGAGTTTTTGTAGGCTTAGCTTGAACGTTTGTGGCACTGGGTGTCATTTCAACTTTGATGCTTGTACAGAAATCACTCCAGCAACACTTTGAGAATGAGAGGGAAGAATCAGATGATGGAGACACAAAGTGGGGGACATGGTTATGAAGTTCCAATTACCGTCGAATTGGTAAGACAATGCAACAAGTAGCTGTAACTCAATACAGATCTAACCTTGTTGCAAGTCTACTGCAGAACGCCAGAGTATTTATGAAGCCTCATAAAATCATAGAAACAAAGCAGCTAATCAGGACTCAAGGAATGGAATCACCCAAATACATGAATGGACTATTCTTGAATCCCATAAGTACCAGCTATCTTAGGCACTAGTTCAGTTGTGCTTAGCCAGTTACTGTTGTCCAAACCAACAGTATGCTGACTGACTGATTTCAATATGGTGCTGCAAGCACCATATTGAAAATTGGGAAAGCTACTTCACCTAAGCCGGTATCTCTGCTGACTCAGGCAAAAGCTATGCTTCAACATTTGTAAGTGAAAAGCTGACTAAAGAAAACCTCCAAATGATGGATCGGCCCATGCTAAAAGAGTTGGGAATCACAGTAATGGGAGAAGCCTTGTCTATCATTAAACAAGCTAAGGAGACCTCTACCCAGACAACCTATACTAAGGCACCGTCAGCGAAGCTTCCCCAGCTCCATTTTGAAATTACCCCCCCCCCAACAATCAGAAAATTTTGAAGTTTTTTACCAGAATGACAGACATGCCAACTTCTCAAACCAACATCCAATTATACAACTGTGCTGATGAATCTGTCCAAAACGCAATATCCAGTATTTGGCCCCATAAAGGCTCAATAGCTTTGGATCAACAAGAACTTCAAGATTATATCTTATTATAATGGAGATTCGGTGACTGTAACAGAAACTGTCTTAAACTGCATCTAATGGTGAAGTTTCAATTCTGGAGCTCTGGGGAGTAACCCTTCATCTCCATTACCCCCAGGCCACTCTGACCAGAATGGTAGTACTTGTTAGGGTCCCGTCTATGGGTTGAATAGAAATGAGTTTAAAAATGTGTTTTTAAAAAATTGAGTTTGAAAAAAAATTGAATACCATCTATAGAATTTCAATTACCGTCAAATTAGCAAATAAGGCAACAAGGAAATCATAACCCAATACGGATCTTACCTTGTTGCAAGCCTACTGCAAAATGCCATAACACCACAGAAACCAAGCAGCCAATCAGGACTCAAGGAGTGGAATGACCCAAATAAATGAATGAGTATTCCTGAGTTCCATAAGTACCAGCTGTTTTGGGCACCAGTTCAGTTGTGCTTAGCTAGTTGCTGTTGTTCAAACTAACAGTATACTAACTCACTTCAAGAATAGAATAAATAAAGTAAAGTCGTTGTATACTCACTTCAAGGTATGTGAGCTGGTTAACTAATTTTACAAGTGCCTTGTTAGTCCAAGTGGTGCAGCCATACAGTAGCACTGATATGGCTATAAAAAGTAAGTAAAGTCGTGGTGTGGCCTAAAGTCAGTATCAGCCAGACAGCGAGGGAGTCTATCCCCCTTTCACTAGCGCTAGACCTAGGAGATTATTTTAGCGACTGAGGTGGAGCGCCACACCTACCATCAGCTCCTTACTTTACTGCACAAATCCCTGTACTACTCATACGCTGAGTTGGCGAGGGTCGGTATCGAACTAGGAACCTTGTTCCTAGTCCGACACTCTACCGACTGAGCTAAACCGGCCCTTAATAAATATCTTCAGCGTAAATTAACCCAACAAGGGTTGGCATGACGTAAAAACCAACAAACCTACCCAGAACACAAACACTTTTTTTTGGGGGGGGGTCTTACCACTCTGTTGAGGATGCAGTCGGTGTAGTCTAAGTCCCGTCCGTGGTGCTTATAAATCACGGGACGAGGCAAATGGTGTCACTGAATTATGAATAATTCACCTTTGACCCCGTCATCTTCAAACATTCATCCAATTTGGCAATGATTCATTCAGTTGACAACTTAATCCGGAATGTACCCTCGGGTGCAAGCATACTTTTAACCACCACCCACGAAGGAAGGCTCCGTAGAATATCAAAACGTGTGTAAAAAATGGGGAGAGAGGGGTAGATTAGTGGGGGAGAAAAGAAGAAAAAATAAAAAGGGGGGGGCGAAGGAACTTATTAATTTCCTGCCGGAAACAAGCCTGCAAGATTAACACCTCTGCCTGTCCCCCCTCCTCCTCGCCGCCATTTTTTTTTCTCCCGCGCTCTCCCTACTGCATTACAGAATTTCATTGCAAATATTTGGGCATGGGAGGAGGCCCAGTAGGGAAGCCGAGGCAACTGTTACAAAAATGAAGAAGAAAAATATTTAAAGAAACAAAAGAAAAAGAAAAAAAAAGAAATGTGTTAGTTGAACTAATGATATGATGTTGTGATTAATCAACGTCATAACATTGTGCGTACGCTTTTCCAGACAGATTAATGAAAGGCATCAATATCGGCCGTATTAAATTGGCTCCAATGCAGATGGCTAGGTAAAAACTGTTAAATATCCTGATACACAAGGGACCACCAATAATATCTTACTATAATGGAGATTCGGTGTTAGTCTGTATTTCGCGAGGGAGTCTATCCTCTTTTTACTAGCGCTAGACCAAGGAGATTATTTTAGCGTCTGGGATGGAGCGACACACCTACCATCAGCTCCTCACGCTTTTCCAGACAGATTAATGAAAGGCATCAATATCGGCCGTATTAAATTGGCTCCAATGCAGATGGCTAGGTAAAAACTGTTAAATATCCTGATACACAAGGGACCACCAATAATATATTATTATAATCGAGATTCGGTGTTAGTCTGACTGTATTTCGCGAGGGAGTCTATCCTCTTTTTACTAGCGCTAGACCTAGAATATTATTTTAGCATCTGGGATGGAGCGACACACCTACCATCAGCTCCTCACGCTTTTCCAGACAGATTAATGAAAGGCATCAATATCGGCCGTATTAAATTGGCTCCAATGCAGATGGCTAGGTAAAAACTGATACACAAGGGACCACCAACAATATCTTATTATAATGGAGGTTCGGTGTCTGTCTTTCGCGAGGGAGTCTATCCTCTTTTTACTAGCGCTAAACCAAGGAGATTATTTTAGCGTCTACCATCAGCTCCCCACTTTACTGCACAAATCTCTGTGCTACTCATACGCTGGGTTGGCATATCTTTTAAATTAGCTCCAATGCAGATGTCTAAACTGTTAAATATCCTGATACATAAGGGGCCACCAATAATATCTTATTATAATGGAGATTCGGTGTTGTGTGTCTGTAACCGAAGCTAGGTAGACTGTGAATTCAGGGGCGTAAATTTTTACCATAGTCTAACGGACAGATGTAAGTGGATTATGAAATTAAGTCCAATGTATATAATTTTTTATTTAACTGGGATTAATACTTTTAATAAAAACTAAACGGTGCCGTTATAGTATGTGGTCTACCTTTTTGATTCTGTTATAGTATGGTGGCCTACCCGGTTTGAATATGTCCTACCTCAGTAAGAGTATATTTATAGATATAAGTAGTAGGTAATTTATTATTTTTCACACATATTCAATTTCAAGAAATGCAATTCAGTCATAAGCTGTATATAGTAATTAAGAATAATTAAAAAAGAATTTATCCATAATTTACATGAATCAGAGATTTATTTAATTCTAAAATATTATAAAATTCTGAAAGGGTTAGGGCTAGCAGTTATTATTGTAATCTTATAATATGCTTTTTATGGTAGGCCACATACTGTAAGAGAGACATGATTTGGTAGGCCACATACTATAACGATACCAACTAAACTCTAAGGAAAACATAACTTCGAAATTGATTAGACACTGGACATTTTTTTTATATACGCATTGTAATTGCCTTCTTAATATAAATAAATAATAATAACTTAATATGTTAATCTATTTATAAGTTGTTGTTTTTTTAATTAAAAGGACAGTATTAATTGATGTTGTATAGATTTAAAGTTGTTGCGTAGTCATTCAGTTATACACTTTTTTTACCTGCATTGTTATTTTAAGGAAATCGAGATTATAAACTTAATTATAAATTAAGTCTTATACTCAAATAAACTGAAAATTACTATTCGCTGGTAATTTTGCCAAGTATTTAACCATATTTCTATTTCAGAGTAACAATAAAAAAAGGCACTATATATATGTCAGTCGGTGTAATACAGTCTTCCTATAGTCATTGAGACATGCTTAGTAAATAAATATAACTACACTTCATTAGTTTAGGTATATATATATATATATATATATATATATACCAAACACCTCCTCACAAGCAGGATGCGACACAAGGTCAATTTCTTAAGCGGGGTTTAAATTTTCCTTCTCCTAGACTGGTCACCTATCCAAGGTTAAAGAGCCCAATCTGCTCTACTATTTGTCCATAGCTGGAGGGAGAGTAGTCGGATCCATACCTTTCCCAAGGGTATTAGCGCTATGTGAAATACAAATAGCCTTATCCAGGATTTGAACTCGGGTTGACGAGTCCATTTCCCACGACTAACCATTACACCACGCACCTTCATTAGTAAAGACCAACAAAAATTAAGTGTCCTTTCTCGACAAACACCAGAGCCTTGAAAAATACTTCCACAAATCTATCAACAGGCTACCCTTACCCACACTAGATCTAAGTGTAAGTTTCAAATATACGTTTTAAAAAAAAATGAACATCCTTAAGTCTCAAGGGGTTTCCAGTTAATAAATAAAATATCTTTATTTCACTCACAAAAATAAGAAAAAATTTTTAAAATTAAAAAAAAAAAATAAAATAAAACGAATGAGAAAAAAAAAATTCAACCAAAACAAACCCCTAAAACGTGTCTCCCCTCAGCAAATAAGCATTCAATAAATAAATAAATAAAAATTAAATAATACAAAAAAAAAACAACAAAAAACAAATCTACATATTGTTAAAATTCTCATTATATTGATGTACACGCACGTGTGTGTGTATACCTCATGAAAAAATAAAATATAATCACAAAATTCTTTTTAAAAAAAAGCTCATTTAACAAAAGGTTCATTTTCAGTAGACGTAAAAAGAAAATTAAAAAATAAATAATAAAAAAAAGTCTTCCGGTTTCCATTCACTTCGCATTTGGTTATGCCCTGTGGCAGGCTTAGTAAATATATCAATACACTAAATAAAATTTTTAAAAAAGGCGAAAAACAATTAAATAAACGTCGCTATTTTAGCCCCTAAAAAATACCTCTCCGCAAAGCTGTCAACAACAGACTCCCTGCTACTCTGAAATCTACGTACACAAATAGAAATAAAAAGAATTAACATTCTAGTGTCAAGAACTAAACCTCCAGTAAAAAACAAATGAAAAAATTTTAAAAGTGGAAAAAAAAAAAAAAAAAAAAAGATACAGAACAGAGTAGGTATTCACCCAACCCGTTCTTCAAGTTTAGGAAGTGGCACAAGGTTGCAAATATTGAGCATTCAGCAAGTATCAAACTCATTTTTCAGTTATAGGTTCAAGTAACTATTTACTTTGAATGAGTCCCCAGGATTTAATCTTATTATAATGGAGATTGTGTTTTTCTGTCTGTAACCGAAACTATATTACTATACAAATCACAATTCCCTTTGTTATTTGCATCACATTCTCCATGATTTTATTCTTTTATTTAAACATCAATTATTAATAAAATTGTTTAACGTCATTAAGACTGTTGACCATATCTACATACTAATAACACGCAATTGTATTTATATATACAACAAAATAGTGGGTTACAGTGTGAATGGGAAGGCTAATTTGCATATTGATATTAAAAATTTGATTTTAATAAATATATGCTTAGTATTATTGATTTCTAATTGTTTGGTTTTATCTTATTGAATATGAGCAAAAATCTCGGGGATAAATCTCAAAAGAAATCCATTAACAAGAAGAAATAACTGTCATTTTATTCTTTACTTCCTATTTTAACTAATTTGTTAAATTAGGAAAATTTACAAATGAAAGACGGGAGTAATGAAAAATGACGGAAGAGTTAGTTTCAAAGTTGTTCTATTTTTCAATCATACTCTGTTCCAAATCTTTTTATCTGCATTCTTATTCAGTTTTATTAGCCTTTCTAATTGAATATGATATTTTATTATATTAAAACTTAAATACTTGCACCCGGAGGGTGCATATATTTGCTAGTACAAATAATTTACACACAATTATATGGTTTCAAGTTGTGACAGAGAACACAAGTCGAATGGCAGAAATGAGGACTTAACATATTCTCGAAGGAAGCGGGTTAGGTTTTGTCTGGTGTGTAGGACTTTGATCTAAGATCAATCCCGCATCCTTCTGAATATGAAAAAGTGATACTTGAGTGTAGTGCCGAAGATTGAGTTGACCCAAATTCCCGTATGTTAAAACCAGATGCCTGTATGACAGCTACAAACACATGGTGTATAAATAGACCAGCAGAAACCCAGGTGGGACACAGAGGAAAAAAGGGCATGTTATGAAATCAGAGAGACAGTAGCAGCAAGAGGCTTGGGGGAAGAAGAAGAAATAACAACAAGTAGAAGTCGACTGCTTGATTATTATTATTATATAAATCTTATTATATTATTAAATCTTTTTATATATTATTATTATAAATCTTTTTATATGATTATTATTATTAAATTTTTTATATATTATTATTAAATCTTTTTATATGATTATTATTATTATTATTATTATTATTATTATTATTATTATTATTAAATCTTTTTATATGATTATTTATTATATTATTATTATCAAATCTTTTTATATGATTATTATTATTATTATTATCAAATCTTTTTATATGATTATTATTATTATTATTATCAAATCTTTTATATGATTATTATTATTATTATTATTAAATTTTTATATGATTATTATTATTTATTATTTTATTATCTTTTATATGATTATTATTATTATTATATGATTATTATTATTATTAAATCTTTTTATATTATTATTATTATTATTATATTATTATTATTATTAAATCTTTTTATATGATTATTATTATTATTATATTATCAAATCTTTATATGATTATTATTATTATATTATCAAATCTTTTTATATGATTATTATTATTATTATTATATCTTTTTATATGATTATATTATTATTATTATATTATTGAATCTTTTTATGATTAATAACATTATTATTATTTTTGAATCTATTTCTATTATGAATTTTTATTTTTTTTTTTTTTCATAACTTTTATAAGTATCATCATCATCATCATTTACATCATCATCATGTAAAATCAGAAAACCTCAAAAAATCTTCAGTAGGTCAGCATCTCTTTTAACAAGAAACTCCTCTCATTAGTCATAACAGCTGAAGAAAAAGAACCCTCAGTTTATTTTCACTTTGATTATTGTCCTCATTTCAACAAAATCGCCATTTCAACAATCAAGTCATGTGAAGAAAATTTATCATTAATTCTATCTGAGCCTGGTTATCAGGGATTTCCCCTTCACTGAATACAAACATCAATAAACCATGTGGAGACGGTGGTTCTCTTTAGATAAACAAGAAGAAACAGTTTTTTTTATATGTACATTATATGTTCATTAGACTGGGAATAATAATGATGATAACAATAACAATACAGGAATTATGACTATACAACAAAATGGTACATGCACTGTTGAGAATAAAATGATAGTTGATGTGTATCATTTTCTCCAACTTGACATAAAAATGTATATGGGTAATTCCATATCAAATCATACAGAATAAAGTAAATTTGTCACCCACCCACTTCAATTTTTATAAATCTTTTTCCATGTGAGGACAATGTTAACATTAGACAATCCCCAAAATTTGAGCTTCCAATTCCAAAAATTGGCGGAGTTATGTCAATTTTTAGCTCTCCGAATTTGGTGGGGTTGGCAAAAAAAATGGTGACTTTTTGTAATCTATTTTTGTCTGTAAAATTATTTCTAGAGCTTCCCTACTTCTCAAAATTGGATTATAAAAGCATTTTTTGCCCAAGGAATTCAAGAATGCTATCAAAAAAGTTTTAAAGTCAACCAATTTTAAGTTATTGATGATTTCTGTTTTTTTTCATAGCAAGATCAATATCCAAATGTGGTATTGCATCTATGACAAAAAAAATTTTCTATTATTATTTTACATATATTGAAAATTATTTGTACCAAAAAGATAGTTTGATATTTCCTCAGAACCAAAGCTACAACATCAATTAAAATATGGCAAATCAGAAATCCTTGCTAGAGAATTGGAAAAAAAAAAAGGTGAAAGTGATACCAATTGTAGATGGTGCATTTGGAACACTCCTCAAGAGTTTGGAAAGTAGACAGGAAGAATTGGAAATCAGAGAAGAATTGAGACCATCCAGACAACAACATTGTTAAAACATTTTCACAGCACTTGAGCAGGGGATGGTTTTTTGCGTCTGAGGTGGAGCACCATATCTTCTAACAACTCCTCACTTTACCAAACAGATCCAAGCTATGCTACTCATGTGCTTAGTTGGCGATGGCTGGTATTGAACCCAGAACCTTGTGGTTCCAAGGTGCAAAAAGAATCTTAAGAAAAAAACTACACAAAAATGTAAATATAATCGTACAATGTACACAACGTCATTCCCAGGACTATATGTCCTGGGAATGACGTTAAACTCATTTTTTTTTATTGATTTAATTTTAACGGCATATCAATTTTTTTTTTTTTTTTTTTTTTTAAAGATAAAAAATATGGTTGTGTTCATAAGTATGCAAGTCGAATCTTTTTCAATTAACCCCCTGCGATCAATCGGCTGGTCATGTCAAACCTTAGCACCTATATGATTGCCCACCACCCATACGATAAAAAGGTTGGGGCTTACCATAAGGGCAATAGGGTTGGGGCAATCATATAGGTGCTAGGGCTTGACATGACCAGCCGATTGATCGCAGGGGTTAATTGAAAAAGAATCGACTTGCATACTTATGAACACAACCATATTTTTTCATCTTAAAAAAAAATTAAAAAAATAAAAGAAAAAAGGATAAGAATATAAATAAATAAAAAATAAGCTTAGCAGCAAAGAAGACTGTCTTTTTGTTGACTCTTTTTAGAGTGTGATGCACTTTTGCCAGTAGATATGCAAAAGTAGAAAATGAGCTGAAGGTCAACGTGGCTTATAGAGCGAAGATGATATATTGGGAGGAGAATTTGGCCAAGATAGATAAAGATGAAGACATCCTACAGTCTCCCTGCTTTGCACATCAATGCACAGACAAGATGGCCGACAAAAAGAAGAGAAAAGTAAATATAGCCAAAATGGAAAGGGCCACATATGTCTATCAAACCTGGGAGAACCAGTCTTCTGTTGGACACAACAGTGCCATTTAATTTGAAAAATAAACGGGAGATAGATAAGACATCATTCCACACTGTAGATATTTATCCAGGCCACCCATTCCCCTAACTGTACCTAACCATATATATATATATATATATATATATATATATATAAAATTAAAAATAGAAAAAATAAAATAATAAAAATAAAAAATAAAAATAAAAAAAAAAAATAAATAAAAAAAAAGATACAAATAAATTAAAAGAGAAATTTAAAAAAAAAAAAGATTAAAAAATATAAAGACTAAAAAAAGAGAAATCAAGGAATAATAATAATAATAATAATAATAATAATAATAATAATGAATCATTAAGATTAGAGTGAAGGGTTGAGTGAAATAAGTGGATTCCCAAGATTTCACTGCTGATGTTACTGACACAGACGTTTTTCACATCCAAAAAAAGGCCACACACACCAGAAAGTAGAGTAGAAATCTTATTAAAATGGAGATTCTGTGTGACTGTAACCGAAACTATGTCACTGCTTACGTCACAATACCCTCAGGAATTGTGTAAGTTCATCAATGAATATTTAATTTAAAGTCAATATCATTAATACATAGAATAAAATCTTATTTATAAACGATGTCTCTATGAAAATCTGAGTTAGATTTGCCTCAAAATAGCCTGTTACTAGTGTGTTTAAAATCCTGCAAAGTTGGTTGGTTGGATTTTATGGCATGTCAACCCTTGTTGGGTTATTTTATACCAAAGACGTTTTGTTGAGAATTCTTTGTTTTTTTTTCAAATTCAATTTTTTAAACACATTTTTTAAAACTCATTTTTCATCTATTTAACCCATAGATGGGACCCTAACGGTACTACGACTCTGGGTCAGAGAGGACCTGGCGATGAAGGGGTCCTCTACACTCTCCAGAGCTCCAGATGCAGTTTAACATCATACCCAGGACACTAAAACCCTCAGCACATATTATAAAAAGGGTTGGGGTTTGCCATAAGAGCAATAGGTTTGATACAATCATAAGGGATGCTAGGGCTTGACATGACCAGCCAACTGCTCGACTAGCCTTAGTAAGGGCCAAAATAGAGTGTTGCATGTCATGAACTGCTCAGCCACAATTTTGTCCTTAAGCATCACAAGTCACCACCCACGACCAACAGGAGGCCCCATTTGGGGGGGTACCCTTCTGCAGTCGGTGTATTTTACAGCCCCAGCCTCCAAAGATTGGTAAGAAGGTCTTGCCAGATTGTTGCTTGATTGGGTACTTACGACTCACAAATCCCCAAATGGGTGACAAAGGGCTCCTTAGCCTTGATCAGCAACCCAAGACAAGGAAAATTCCGACACAAAACTCCACTGCCAGCAGCTTTACCCCATTCCAAGGAAAGGCTTGGGGAGTAAACCTCGAAAATAAATCAGGAGCCAGAGTCCCTAAAGTGGTGTGATCCAGTGCTACCCAGCAACTCCTGTGATACTACTACCGCTGCCAAACTGCATTGGTTCCTTACCTTTCCTTTGGATAACGGCAATGTGGAGAGGGGGGATTTGCTGCTTGGGCAACAGCTCATCTTCCATATTAACTCGCCCAAGCTATGTAGTTAAAAAAAAAAATTCTAATTAAAAAAAAGAAAGAAAAATGGACACTACCATCGCCTTTCGTAGCCGAAGGATTCCAACAACAACTGGCGTCATAAGTTGTATAAAATCAACTTACAGCATTAGAGGTGGGAAAAAATGTAATTTAACACTCAGCTTCTTGTAATATACAATACTTCATTTCATTCTCGGTTCCATTAGACAAACTATAAATACTTTAATAACTTTCTATATTGAAATAAAATAAGGGTGTTGTTTACTGTTTTTACACAACTATTTATTCTTTTGCTTCTTCCACAAAAAAATAAACAAAAAATAATAAATAAATAATAAGGTAGTTGTACAGAATAGCCCAACCATAAAATTTTGTTCATTTTCTTTTTTAATGTACAAAAAAAAATTTAATGCTTTTCCCAATCCAGATAAGAGTAAATTTTAGTCATTTGTTTAATTTTACAAAACAGTAAAGTTTCAAAATTACATCTTCAGCTCGCTACAATTTGGCCATCGATTATATATATTAGCAAATATACAAGTATTTAGTTTTTAAATAAAATATTGTTCAAATGATAAACTATTAGAAAATGATCAAATAAAAATCTAAAAATTTAATCGCTGGTTCTCACCTATTTACATGGTTTTATCTCCATTATATTATATATATATATATATATGAATAAAAAAGAAGTCCGCAAAATGGATTATTTAAAAAAAATTTTCTAAAAACAATCTATAAACATAATATACCTATATATATATTATATATATATATATATATATATACATACACACACACGTATATATTCTGGGACATGAAAGGACCCATCACTATTGATATTCTTAAAAAGGGTGCAACTATAAACAGTACTTCCTATTGCTAACTCCTCAGAAAAAAATTACCTTATTTATTGAATGACCGTCATATAAGCAAAATCAACTGAGCAACCTTTAATCTCTTTTAAGGATGATGAAATAGGCATTCAATTCTGGGGGTAAATGGTCAATATGATGATCAAGCTGAAGAGTGATGCCCTCAGTATGAACTGCCCGTTTAAATTAAGGAAGAAAACCTTTCATCTTGAAAGGAATTGAATGCCTGCATATCTCTCTCCACCATCCTTTGCCGAGGTCAATAGAATTAAGTGACCACTAGGGAAAAGCGGTCATCATAATGGCCGGACTATCATGTAAACCAAAGAGGAACACTTTGAACAAGAATTATTTGGCCCTTAAATCATTCTGAATGGGATTAAATGAATAAATAAATAAATACTGGTCAGTAACAGAAACAATCTTGTTCAGTATGTATTTACTAACAGGACCTGTAGATATACCATATAATGTGATTAAATAAATAAATACTGGTCAGTAACAGAAACAATCTTGTTCAGTATGTATTTACTAGCAGGACCTGGAGATATACATAATGTGATTAAATAAATAAATACTGGTCAGTAACAGAAACAATCTTGTCCAGTATGTATTTACTAGCAGGACCTGGAGATATACCATATAATGTGATTAAATAAATACTGGTCAGTAACAGAAACAATCTTGTCAGTATGTATTTACTAGCAGGACCTGGAGATATACCATATAATGTGATTAAATAAATACTGGTCAGTAACAGAAACAATCTTGTTCAGTATGTATTTACTAGCAGGACCTGGAGATATACCATATAATGTGATTAAATAAATAAATACTGGTCAGTAACAGAAACAATCTTGTTCAGTATGTATTTACTAGCAGGACCTGTGGATATACCATATAATGTGATAAATAAATACTGGTCAGTAACAGAAACAATCTTGTCCAGTGTGTATTTACTAGCAGGACCTGTAGATATACCATATAATGTGAAAGAGAACTTGTCAACTGGTAGATTTTGCAGTTTCAGCAGATCACATGATGGTGAAAGAAGATGTAAATCTTAAA
Source organism: Doryteuthis pealeii (assembly GCA_023376005.1). Lineage (NCBI taxonomy): Eukaryota > Metazoa > Mollusca > Cephalopoda > Myopsida > Loliginidae > Doryteuthis > Doryteuthis pealeii. Next base: position 75,616,821 of record CM042168.1, read on the forward strand.
TACCTGGACCTTGCCAGAAAATTTTTAAAAACTGTAGTAAATATGAGGGTGAAAATGGTACAGATTGTAGTTGGTGCCCTTGGAATGGTCCACAAGAGAAATTGGAAATCAGAGGAAGAATTGAGACCATCCAAACAGCATGGTTAAGATCAGCTAGAATATTTAGAAGAGTCCTGGAGGCCTGAGGAGACTTACTGTCAAAGTACCAACTCTATATTTAAAAAAGATTTGGCATTAAGAGTATCAATAATATATATGGTTGGTTGGTTGGTTGGTTGGTTTTGTTTTATAGCATATCAACCCTTTTTGGGTCATTTAATGCCAAATCAAGTCAATTTGATAAACAGATGTCTCCAGTTGCTTACAGTACATATTGTTGCTTAAATAGCCACCCAATTACCGTATTTGACGGCATATAAGACGCACCCCCATTTCAGCAGGTCAAATTCAGAAAAAATTTTTTAGTGTATTTAAGCATATATTGTTGAAAATAGTCTAGCTGTGCATTACACAAGCAGAAACATAGCTGTATAAAAGCAATTTGGCAGTATAGGGTAGGTAAAAGTACTGGGCATAAGCTGGGTTAGTGAGCATCATAGAGAAGATTATCCTAGGCCTATGGGAGTTCTCAAACTTCACCTACGACGTATAAGACGCAGGGCAATTTTTTGAGCCAAAATTTTGGAAAAAGGTGCGTCCTATACACCGTCAAATACGATAAGTGTTGAACAGGCTCATTGCTACTTAGCTTCAGTGATCTAGCGGGAATCGGTGCTAACTTGACGGTAATAAAAAATATAGAGAAATCTACTGTAGGCATTTTCTTTCAGTACTAAGATATCAATGGACTATATTAATAGACAAACAAAGGTTCATAGTTTTAAAACACCATAGATAACACAGTGGTTCGTTTGAGGCCATCTCAAAGATGAGACTTTAACTACATGGGTCTCTTTGTTGTGCCCAGCTGCCCAGTCAGCCCCAGTGAGAGCAGTTCACGGTTTTCAAGTAATTAAAGTAATTTTAAACTATCCACAAACACATATATATGTGTGTGAGAGAGAAACTCCTTTTCTGATTTGAAAAATATACTCCCATTATATTTTTGGTTTTAAAAATACTAGTAGTAATTAATGGACATACATTATGATATAAATACACAGGCATATATATATATATATATATATATATATATATATATATATATACAGATATACACACAAACATACATACACACAAACTTAAATATATATAGACACACACACACACACATATATAGACACACACACACATATAGACACACACACACACATAGACATACACACACACACACACAGACATACACACACACACATATATAGATATACACACAGACATACACACGCAGACATATAACGCAGACATACACACACATATAGATATATAAATATACACACAGACATACACATATAAATATACACACAGACATACACACATATATAGATATACACACAGACATACACACATATATAGATATACACACAGACATACACACATATATAGATATATACACACAGACATACACACAAGTACATACATACACAGAGACATACACACAAGTACATTACATACATACACAGACATACACACAAGTACAAATACATACATACACAGACATACACACAAGTACATAAATACATACATACACAGACATACACACAAGTACAAAATACATACATACACAGACATACACACATACATACATACAGACATACACACATACATACATACACACAGACATACACAGACATACATACACACAGTACATACATACACAGACATACACACAAGTACATACATACACAGACATACACACAATACATACAATACACAGACATACACAGACATACACACAAGACATACACACAAGTACATACATACACAGACATACACACAAGTACATACATACACAGACATACACACAAGTACATACACACAAGTACATACATACACAGACATACACACAAGTACATACATACAAGTACATACATACACAGACATACACACAAGTACATACATACACAGATATACACACAAGTACAGACATACACACAAGTACATACACACACACTTCTTTGATGTCTTTCTTTCATTATTTCTATCCAAAGAGAAAAGAAGCATTCATCCCATTTTTCATTATCATCATTTGATACCTTCTGAAAATCCTGATATCTCCCCAGATCAAAATGAACGACTAAAAACCAAGATTTCAAGCAGATGGAATTGTATTAAACTTTGGCACATTACCTAATTATATTACCAACCCAAACAGAAGCCTTATCACTGGTGTTATTATATTGTATTATATAAAAATGAACTTTTGTATGTATAAGAATATTTTTACTGAGATGTTAAATACATTTTCAACACATCAATTATCACAAAAGTCGACCAAAAAAGAAAAAGGGAGCATATTTTGCTAGTAATAAAAGTAATTTTAAACTATCCACAAACATTATATATATATATACACACACACACACACACACACACATATATATACAAACTTACACATACTCACATATATCACAATGAGCACCCATTAATTATTACTAATATTCTAAACACAAAAAATGATGGGATCATATTTGTGTATATATATATATATATATACACACACACATAACAATTGCATACACACACAAATTACATATATATATATATATATGTGTGTGTGTGTGTGTGTGTGTGTGTGTGTGTGAAAACACTTGCACATATATATATATATATATATATATATATGATTAAAATCAAATGGTTTAAAATCTACCCACTCAAGTGTCTTGCAAGAATCGCACTATTGTGAGAAACTTGAGTAGGTAGATTTTAAACCATTCGATTTTAATCGTCTATATAGCTCTTTATATTGTGCACTTTTTAATCGATTTTAGTGAAAAAATCCCGAAGTAAATAAGATTGTATACTTATTTGCTTTGTGGATTTAATGGTAACTGCGGTGTATATATATATATATATATATATATATATATATAATATACACACACACACACACAGAGCACAATATATATCCATCAATTATTACTAGTCTTTTAATCTTTTAATTTTTAAAAGCATTTTTATTTCTTCAGTTTTTTGGGGTTATTTTTTTACTGAACGAAAGACATAAATTTTTTAACCCTGAATATAAATTATACAAATTTCTTAAACTAGTTAAAATAGTCAAATAACAAATATGAAAGATTCCAACCCCTCCCTCTCCCAATGTTGTGCAAAAGGTCAGAGCAAAAAAAAAAAAAAAAAAAAAAAAAATGGCTTGGCCAATTATCAAACTGAATATCCTGAGATTCTGGATTTGGCACTCCAACAAAAGAACTTACTTAACCATCTTCGAGGCCAAAGTGATTGCGAGTGCATCATATGTGCACACAGCATGTACATGCTATATTTCATATTTATTATAGTCTACAATATATTTAAGGTGCCATTGTTACCATTGGTTTCAATGCAGCATGTTAGCTACCCTTCATCAAGACAATGGGCCTGTTTAAAAAATATGGAAAATGTCTCTTCATTTATATTCTCCATATTTCTTAAACACGAGCGTTTTCTTGATGAAGGGTAGCTAACATGCTGCCTGGAATCCAAGACTAACAATGGCACCTTAAATGTATTGTACACTATAATAAATAAATAAATGCAGCTCTTACACACGTAATCGAGCACTTTATTTTCAATTCTCCAATACTAACAAAGGACTACCTATATATATATATATATATATATATATATATATACATACAAAAAAGTATTGACATTTTCGGTACTTTTTGATACCCCTTGTATCTTGAAAAATTAACGTTCCATTCATTCTTCATATCTATCTCGGTAAATACAGCTTTAAAATCTGTACTTTTTGACACCTTGTATTCTGAAAAAAATTAACGTTACATTTATTGTTAATTCCTATCTTGGTAAATACAGCTTCAATCTCGATACTTATGGTTAACAGAATGAGAACAATTTACCCCTCTGGATTAAATAAAAGTTAAGTTCAAAGTTCCGTGAAGGCTCCTGAGTTTGAAGAGAAGGTTACCAGAGTTTGAAGAGGGGGTTCCCAGAATTTGAGGAGGGGGTTCCCAGAGTTTGAGGAGGGGGGTTCCTGAGTCCGACAAGAAATAATAAAAGATGAGAATCATAATCCAAATAATATAAATACCAATTTGATTTTCTATTCCATATTCCTTTGTTTTTACAGTCAAATTCTGTTCCAAACATTACCCACATGTGTATGTGTGTGCGCGCGCGTGTGTGTGTGTACCTTTTTGATCGGTAACAAAATTTTGATATTCTTCCAAGTTATCAGTAAACAGAAATTACAGATTGATAAAATCTAAAGAACTGATACATTAAAAAAAAAAAAAAAAGAAGAATAAAAAAAAAGAAAAAAAAGAAAAGCCCTTAATGTCTAAGCCTTAAAAGACGTCCAGAATAAATAAGCCAGTCTGTATAAATACTTATGAGAAAAAAAAAAAGAAGGGAAAGAAAATAATGATCTGAACAGAAGAGGAAGTAATAAGATGTTAATTGATCACAATTCCCTTTGAACGTAACTTCTCATTGTTACAACTGTCCTTTTAATCAATTCTCTAATAGACTTATGAAAAAGAAACTTTGCCAACAAGCCCCAGTCAATATAAGAAATGGTCTTCATCATATTAAATTACTCACAAAAATATATCAGCTAATCTAGACTAGAACTGATAAATAACTAGACTCATTTTGATGATATCAGCAATCACTTGCTTAAAAAGAAAAAAAAAGAAAAGAAAAGAAAAAAAAATATGCATTATATATATAATCTGTCTGTGCCAAGAACGAAAAGAAAAATGGAAGCCATTTATTACTATTTACACAAAATGTGTGCAGTCCCCAAAATATTAAGGGAGGGAAAAAAAAAAAAACTCTTAAGAAACAATTACATTGAAAAGGTAAATATAAATGTACAATGAACAAAATTCCCTAACCTGTAAGAATGAAATAATCATAGACAGGTTGACATGCCATTAAAATCAATCATTTTTACATGAATGATCACTTGAAATTACTTGAAACCATATGATTATAAAGTATTAGACAAGAATACTTTAAACCATATTGCTGGGTGCAAATTATTTGTATTAGACAGGAATACTTTAAACCATATAACTGGGTGCAAATTATTTGTATTAGACAGGAATACTTAAAACCATATTGCTGGGTGCAAATTATTTGTATTAGACAGGAATACTTTAAACCATATAACTGGGTGCAAATTATTTGTATTAGACAGGAATACTTAAAACCATATAACTGGGTGCAAATTATTTGTATTAGACAGGAATACTTTAAACCATATTACTGGGTGCAAATTATTTGTATTAGACAGGAATACTTTAAACCATATAACTGGGTGCAAATTATTTGTATTAGACAGGAATACTTTAAACCATATAACTGGGTGCAAATTATTTGTATTAGACAGGAATACTTTAAACCATATAACTGGGTGCAAATTATTTGTATTAGACAAGAATACTTGAAACTATATAACTGGGTGCAAATTATTTCTATTAGACAGGAATACTTTAAACCATATTACTGGGTGCAAATTATTTGTATTAGACAGAAATACTTTAAACCATATTACTAGGTGCAAATTATTTGTATTAGACAGGAATACTTTAAACCATATAACTGGGTGCAAATTATTTGTATTAGACAGGAATACTTTAAACCATATAACTGGGTGCAAATTATTTGTATTAGACAGAAATACTTTAAACCATATTACTGGGTGCAAATTATTTGTATTAGACAGGAATACTTTAAACCATATAACTGGGTGCAAATTATTTGTATTAGATAGGAATACTTTAAACCATATAACCGGGTGCAAATTATGTGTATTAGATAGAAATACTTTAAACCATATTAAGTAGGGTGAGTTTAGCTCAGTCTGTAGAGCACTGTTTCTCAACCGGAACTCCCCTGAACCCTAATGTTCCGCAAGAGGTCCTATTGTAGAGATCTGTGTAGACTGATCCATATTATTCAACTGTGTTGTAAGTTGAATCTGCTTCCGAGAATCCAGACTTGGTATGTGCTTTAAATAGCATTTTAAAAAAGCATTACATAATCTGCCTGTGCTAAGAAGAAAAATAAAAATTGAAACCATTTATTGCTATTCACACAAAATGTGTGCATTCCCAAAATATTAAGGAGGGGGGTGGACAAAAGCAGGGCCAGTTTAACTGTCAGTAGTTCATCCACCTAGACACCACAAGGTTTGATACCAGTCTTCATCAACTTAGCACATGAGTAGCACAACTTAAATCTGTGCGGTAAAATGGGTAGATGTGGTATTCCACCTCAGACACAAAAAACAATCTCTCTTGTCTAGGGCTAAGGGAAAAGGGGATAGATTCCCTCATTGTCTGACTGATACTAAGAATAGAATTCAATAAGAAACACCTGAAGAAGACTGGAGGGTACATTGACTGAAATGTTTTTGTATATAACAACAATAGTCAAAAAAATCTTAATACAAATCAAGCCTCATCTCAAAAATTCAGACAAATAGTAAAAAAGAAGTTGACAAAATGACCTTTAGCCGAGCTGAGTGTCATCGTCATGGTAATGTATCCATTGCAGCCAATGCCATTAACAAAAACACTTACCTGAAAAAGAAAAAAGAAAAAGGTAAGAAAAAATTAATTATCAAAAATTTTATTGATTAATTAGATAACTAAAAATACAGTTTCATATGAAAAATAAAGTCATAAGTACAGAGACAGACAGACAGACACAAGGAGTACTTCACACTCCCCAAAGCTCCACAATTGGAACTTCACCATCAGATAGAATTTAACGTCATACTAGGACATTAAGAGCCACAGTCACCGCTTTCTGGCATATAGTTATTTACTAAGCTTAGCTTAGATGTGACACAAGGCCAGAAGAATCAAACTTACTAACAATGGTCTGCAAATCTAGTTTTGATTTAATTGATTAATTAGATAACTAAAAATACAGTTTCATATGAAAGACAAAGTCATAAGGACAGAGATACACAGGTTGGTTGGATTTTACACATACAGAGAAAAGAAAAGAAAAGAAAAAGAAAATGGTTAAATAGATTATAGATGTTGCTAACATTAACATCATTTCTGTCATTAACCTTTTTTGTCACTCAACTAACTAATTACATTGCCATAAATAATAATAGAGATTGTGTGTTTTTCTGTCTGTAACCGAAACTATATTCCTACTCAAGTCATAATTCCCTTAGTTATTGATATCACATTCTAAATGATTTTATTTTTATTTTAACTTCTAATTATTAATAAAATTGTTTTACATTATTAATACTGTTAACCATATCTACATACTAACAACATGCAATTATATTTATATATACAACAAAATAGCGGTTTTACAGTGTGAACGGGAAGGCTAATTTGCATATTGATACTAAAGATGTGATTTTAATAAATATGTGCTTAGTATTATTGATGTCTAGTGGTGTGGTTTTATTTTAATGAATATAAGCAAAAATCTCTTCAATAAATCTTAAAGGAAATCAATTAATTGGAAACATAACTGTCATTTTATTCTTTACTTCCTCTTATAACTAAATACTTAAATTAGAAAAAATAACAATGAAAGATGAGAGTGATGGAAGAGTAAGTTTCAGCTGTTCTATTTATTCGATTATACCCCCCTCTGTTTCAAATCTTTATCTGCATTCTTATTTAGTTTCATTAGCCTTTCTAATTTAATACGATATTTTATTACATTAAAACTTAAATACTTGCACCCGGAGGGTGCATATATTTGCTAGTTGTCAGAAATAATTCAAAATAAAAAAAATTGATATGTTTTCTTCATCAAATCTAATACAAAATATATACAAAGTATATTGACCCAATGTTTGAATGGGATAAAAAGCAACAATAATAAGATGGAGTAAAACATAATATAATTGTATTAACCAGAAAAAAAAGGTAAGAAAAAAAATTAATTATCAAATTTAATTGATTAATTAGATAACTAAAAATACAAACAGTTTCATATGAAAGACAGTCATAAGAACAGAGACACACACACACAAATTGAAGGGGTACTCCACAAAGCTCTAGAATTGGAACTTCACAATCAGATAGAGTTTAAGGACAATAGAGTTGGGACAATCATATAGTTGCCAAGTCTTGACATGATCAGCCGATTGATCAGAAGGGGCCGTTGTCATAAAGTAATCCTATAGAGGATGACATGCCATTAAAATCAATCAATCTACTTAAGAGATTGATTCCTTCATAAGTTATCATTAATAACTAGGAAAAAGAGGTAAAGCAATTATCTTATCTATGGCAAATAACTGAAAGGTTGTTGTCATATCTGAAGAATAATTAAAGTTCCAATTACCGTTGAACTGGGAAGACAAGGCAATAAACGGTTGTAACTGAAATACAAACCCGAATGTCACAAAGTCTACTGCAGAATGACAGGATATATATAAGACTCCACAATGTCAAGCAGCCACCAGAACTCAAGGAATGGAATGACCCAAATTCATGAATAGGTCATTCTTGATTTCTATATATACCAACTGTCTTGGACACTGCTTAAGTTGTACTTAGCTGCTGTTATTCAAACCAACAGTAGACTTACTGACTTCAATAATATCCAGTCAATAAATCTGAACTTAAAAGAAAGAAAAAACAGATTGTTGATGAAAATCACCCGATAAATAAAACAGATGGGAAATGACAATAGTTTGATACAAAGAATTTTTGGTTAAATCCTACTTAACGGACATAAATTTCAATCCTTGTTGGGTTATGTTATGCCAAAGACATTTTGTGGTTAGATCGAACTTAACGGACCTAAATTCCACCATCGTATGTCACCCCATTGAAAGAAAAAAAAAATACTAAAAATCAAAGAATTAATCGAATTTAATGAAATTTTCAGTGTTGATATATTAATGAATAAAAGATATAATGCACTAGTTATTTTATTTAAAAACTTTTACAGTTTTTTCAGGTCAATTAATTTTGAACCATGTATGTTTGTGAATCTGTGTTACGCCTCAAAGATATATGGTTTAAAGTTAAGTGACCTGAAAAAATATAAGAGTTTTCAAATAAAATAACTGCTGCATTATATTGTTTATTCATTAATATATAAACACTGAAAATTTCATTAAATTCGGTTAATCCCTTGATTTTTTTTTTTTTTTCTTTCGGCAGGGTGACATACAATGGTGGAATTTATGTCCAATAAGTGAGATTTAACCAAATTTTCTAACATTGTTTCTTTCTTTGTATTTTAAAACAGGCCAAAAAGAATAAAAAGTTTTTGTTAATATAATGAAATGAAAATGAAAAATATTCAAGTTATTAGGGTGTGTCAAAATTATTTTTTTGTTTTTGTTTTTTTAATCAACTTAGAATTTGTAAAGAACATATACTGTATCATTTTTAAAAGAAAAAAAAAACAGGAGAAAAAAGTCTTGCCATTTTAAAATATATTTGTAAACTAATGACATCTAAGGAAAAAAAGAAAGAAAGAAAAGGGAAAATATACATACATACATCTTACATCTATATATCAATACTCGTGTTCCTTAAAAGTACAACTGTAATCATCTTGCAACAAACATACCCTGGTTAAATAGGAGACTGTCCAAATTGTCCAAGATGAAATGCAGAAATGTAAATCTTGATTATCTGGTGTGCTTATCTGCCAAATTCTTATTTCTTAATAATGCCATCGCTGTAGACATTTGTGTAGACTGATCAGTATTCAACTGTGTTGCAAGTTGAATCTGCCTCTGAGAATCCAGACTTGGTAAGTGGTTTAAATAGCAGGTAGGGCTATTCTACCATGTAGCATGGTCAAGTCTATTTCCAGGATTTTGATTGGCTGGTAGTTTTAGTGTGTGTATTTTATTCCATATATACTGAAAACTTGACCATGTTCTGTCAGTTGCTAAAGAGTGTATTTGGTTACACTATTTTCTTTTTTTTTTTTTGTTTGGTGACTGTACACTAGTCACAGCCTTCCTATGAAGGCGAGTAAAATGTTCATTCTACAGTCATCTCAGCTAAATAATAGACCATTCTGTTTTTATGATAAACAAAGAAAAAAAGAAAAAGGACATGCTACATAGAAAAATAGCATATGAAAGAAAGAGAGTAGGGAAAATATATAGAGAGGGGATAAGCGCACAGAAGCGATAACATTAATCTGTTTCAATTAAACATAATGAAAAGATGAAAAGAAGGAAAGAAAAAAAAAAAAAAAAAAAAAAAAAGAGTGTGAGAGAGAGAGAGTTAAATTAAGATTATTATACTTTTTACATAATGAACTATTTTTTCAATAGCTCTTAAGTAAACATATGAAACATAATAATTGAATTATCATACTGTGGTATATCCACAGGTCCTGCTAGTATATACAATAATACTAATACTGATTTTGGTGTTATAAAATAATCATACTAAGTTCCAATTACTGCCAAATTGGTAAGACAATGCAACAAGTAGCTGTAACTCAATACAGATCTAACCTTGCTGCAATCCTACTGCAGAAGTATTTATGAAGCCTCATAACATCATAGAAACCAAGCAGCCAATCAGGACTCTAGGAATGGAATCATCCAAAATTTAGACCAAATACATGAATGGACTATTCTTGAGTCCCATCAGTACCAGCTATCTTGGGCACTAGTTTAGTTGTGCTTAGCCAGTTGTTGTTGTCCAAACCAACAGTATACTGACTGACTGGCTGGTTCAGTTGTGCTTAGCCAGTTGCTGTTGTCCAAGCCAACAGTATACTGACTGACTAGCTGGTTCAGTTGTGCTTAGCCAGTTGCTGTTGTCCAAGCCAACAGTATACTGACTGACTGGCTGGTTCAGTTGGGCTTAGCCAGTTGCTGTTGTCCAAACCAACAGTATACTGACTGACTGACTGACCTCAATAGGTGTCACAATCTTTATATGCGTACATGAAATACACTTTAGAGT
>CM042168.1:75632889-75699653 GCA_023376005.1 Doryteuthis pealeii
ACCAGAGAGTCCGTACATACAAAATCACTTACTAGTGATGGGGGCCGAATAGCGTTGGGGGAAGAGGCCCCCACCGAGAAGGGTGTGACAATGTCTCTAATCCATGTGCTCGTACAAGAAAATGTAGCTAAAAGAGGAAGAAGAGTTTGGACCTCATGCTTAAATACCAGAGGTCCCCTGGTGGCCGGCATGGAAACCCAGCGGGAAGATAACTCTTCCAGGCAAAGGGAAGATAATCCCAACATATGGAAGGACCCTCATATAAAAAAAATTATATAGAAATGTAATACTTAAATTTACTTGCTTTTTTTTTCCAACAGAACAATTAAAAAAAAAAAAAAAAGTACATATTCAACTTGCTAAAATTCAGTCATCAGCCATATTTCCTAAATCTTTCCTCTGTAAACAACTAAAATGTCAATTTATAACAGATGCCATGTTTAATTGTTCAGTAAAAAAAAAAAAAAAAAAAAAAAAAAAAAATAAAGCAAACGACAAACTTTTTCTTATCTGGATGATGAATGTAAGTACATTTGTTCTTGCTTTCTTTTTTTTTTTTTATATTTCCACAGACATAACAGAAATTTTCTTTGTTGTGCTATTCTGCACAAACACCAATTCAAATAATTTTAGAATAACTTTATAGATTTACTTATGTGTGTGTGTGTGTGTGTGTGTTTACCCAACCCCTCCTCCAAGAGGCCACACAAGGTCAATTTTTTAGCAGAGTTATGCCTGGTTTAACACTACTTCAAATGTACTTATGAAATGTGTATACCATTATGAACATAAATTCCTCCTTTCCTCTTTTATTATATTGGCAAGAACTGCTATGCTGGAGGAATGAGGGAGCCATTTGAGTGAGACTAACCTTCTAAAAGAAAGTGGATAGTTCACAAAAAAAAAAAAGGACACGTTTTAGGGACAGTACAAAAGAGCAGGTCTTTGAGGCTATGTATAGACATAGAGATGGCTCTACAAAAACAACCTTTTGACAAGTATTACTGAACTTTTGTTTTTTGTACCATTTTTTTTCTTTTTGCCTACATTGGCAAACAAGGCAGCAAGTGAGCTGTAACTCAATACAGAACCTGCATTGTTTCCAGCATAATGCAGAATGGTGGATATTCATCTAGCAACATAACCCCTCTAAGACCAGCAGCCAATCAGGACTCAAGGAATGGAATCACCCAGATGCAAGTATGAAATATTCTTGAGTGTTATAAATACCAATTGCTTTATGGACAAATTCCGTTATGCTTAGTTGTTGTTGAATTCAACAGAGGGGTTATTTTCCCATTTGCCTGAGGAGTTATATGTCCGCCAGTTGTCGTTTGTTCCCACTAGGGGACATCTAGTATTTAAGCGGCTATTTCAGACTTCTCTTCCTCTTTTCTACCTCTTTCCTCGCTACGAGACCACATGGGTTAGCCACAGTCTACCCCTTTCTCGGTGGGGCTCCGGCCCCCCTCCTAGTAAGTCATTTCTATCTATGGATGCTCCAGTCCTTTTATATAGGTAGGTTTATCTACTCTTGCATTTGTATCTTATGTATCCATGTACTCTTCTATTATGTATCCTTTGTATTCATGTGCTGTTATCTATTAAATGTATTGTCCCTCAACCCTTGTTGGAGTTGTATGTTCTTCAAATATTCACTTTGAATCCTACAAATTGAATAAATTCAACAAAGTATATTCCCTTACAGTGATGCTGAGAGCTTTTTGATTTAGTGAGTCCTGAGACGCACATATTTACTTTGAATGAGTCCCTAGAAAAATTTATGGGTCCCAACTAAAGTTTCTTAATAAATTGTTGGGGTTTTGTTTATGATCTGGAGAAATAACTAAAGCATACATTGTAATCTATCCTGTGTAATTCGTTTCTAAGAAACTATTGAAATGTATTTACAATTAAGCTGAAATGGTGAGGGGAGAAAAAAGAAAAACACTGGGACACATGGATATGATTTTTTTTAGATTTTTGTGCATTAATGACGGGACAAGACGCAGGACGCGTACCAATCAGCATCTCTGCAAAGGTTCACCTGCTTTTAAATAAAAACGACGAGTATATTTTCTGGGTTATTGTCTGTCTGACGAAACTGTCCTCATTTATTGAGTTACCGGCCGAAATAAATTTATAATAGTCAAATGACTGTTAAGTTTTTCTTTCTTACAGAAAGTATATATATATCACAATTACTTGGGAAGATATCTGCAATAAATTCGACACAAGACTCCGTTCAGGTTGAGAGAAAGAGAAAGAAAGAGAAAGAGAGAGAAAGAGAAAGAGAGAAAGAGAGAGAAAGAGAAAGAGAGAGAAAGAGAAAGAGAGAGAAAGAAATTGAGACAAAGAGAGACAAAGAAAGAGAGACAAAGAGAGACAAAGAAAGAGAGACAAAGAAAGAGAGACAAAGAAAGAGAGTGAGAGAAAGAGAGACAAAGAAAGAGAGAAAGAGAAAGAGAGAGAAAGAGAGAGAAAGAGAGAGAAAGAGAAAGAGAGAAAGAGAGAGGCAGGAGTCTGCCACCTTTTATTGGCAAATAACAATGGCGGAACTGGTACTTCCGGTTTCTTAAAAACTCAAGAACCAAACTACAACTATCTTAAAGATCGGGTATTTTTTTGGACAAGGTTAACTTTAAACTAATCAACAGCCTAACATATCTTAAGCTGAATGAAGTATGAAGATATTACCTGGAATACACATGAGAAATTCTAGTCTCTCACTTAGAAGTTAAAAAAAAAAAAAAACAAACAAACAAATACTCGACAAGGAACTGTTACTTAATGCCTCGCCTAAGTGTGTTAAGATACATTACAATATCAAGTATTTTATTTCTTCATACCTTTTCAACTTTCTCGTCCTCTTGTTCTTCTAATATGAACGTATAGGTTGAACCTTGACTTTCGTGAGCTTGCTAAAAATAAATATTTTTTGAAGGTAGTAGGGGGAGTAGTCTACCGTGAAAAATTGTACCCGTCCCACGTTTACCTAAATAAAAATAAAGATTTTTTTTTTGGTAGACTGTGAATTCAGTAGCGTAATTTTTTTTACCATAGTCAACTGGACAGACGTAAGTGGAATATGAAATTATTTTTATTTTATTTTATTACTCTGAATTGGAAATATCGTTAAATACTCGTCAAAATTACCAGCGAATAGTAATGTTCAGTTTATTTTAGTATAATCCCAATTTCCTTAAAATAACAAAAAAGTGTATAACTGAATCACTATGCAACAACTTTAAATCTATACAACATAAATTATGGCTGTTCTTAATTTTTTAAAACTTATAAATTAATTAACGCATTAAGTTATATTTTCCCTAGAGTTTCATTTGTATTAAAAGTATTAATTCCCAGTTCAAAAATTAAAAATATTACATTGGATTTCATATTCCACTAATATTTATCCGGTAGACTATGATAAAAAAAATACGCTACTGAATTTTAATGGCACAAAATTCATATTAAAATATTCCTTAGTTTTATGATTGAGTTATGTTTGAAAAAAAAACTTTCAATTGTTTCTAATTAGTAATTTGCAATTAAGTCAAAAACTGACCCGTCCGTTACTTTACATTCAGCCTATCACTTTCGCCCTCTCTATGTATATCTTGATTACCTCCTTGTTATATATGTTAGTTTCTCATTGAGTGTAGAGATGGGAGAGTTTAAAATATATTTGTATGTTAAGTTTCATAAGCAGCAAACCCGGCCAACATCTTGGCTCTTGATGAATTTAAATTAGGTCAAACGTTCCCTTTCTTATAGATATTACAAAAGGATTTTAATGTTGTTGTTTTTTGTTTTTTTTAACTCTCAGGCCGTATTTATTTATTTTTTAAATTTAATTCGCTTTGCTAACTCATTTTTCCCTAATCCCAATTATCTACCCAGAGCTCAATGGGTGACTCAACTGTTTGTCTAATATATATATATTAAACCAATGTCTTCCACATAAGATAACCCAACAAGAGTTAACATACCGTAAAATTCAACCAATCAAATTAATATTATCATGAGCCACCGTTACAATGAGAACCCAATAAATTCACGGGTCGTCTAGTGATATACCTAAGATTAATGGCGAATTTTCACATAAGAAAATTTATATTTTATTCCCCCCCCCAAAAAAAAAATTGTTAATATAGAGCTAGATAAGCATTCTAGCTTGCTTTTTTTTTTTTTTTTTTCAAGACAAAAAGATTGAAGGACAAGTGAATATTGATAAATTTCACAAAAATGGACAGTTAAAACAGTGTTCAGCGCAAATAAATATTTTTTATCTCCAAAAAATCTAGGCCAGGAATAAACACAGCAAATTGAGCAAAAAGAGTCAAAGTTTCTTTTTAGAAAGAAGAAAAAAAATGAAGGAAAATGAAGAAAAAAAAAAGAAAAAGAGACAGACTAGCAATTTGGAATTCCAAAATGTCTCTTGTTTTTGTGGATGTTATTTTAGAAGACAAAAATAAAGGTTCGACTAACCAAGAAAGAAAAATAAGGCGGAGAGGGTGTGTGTGTGTGTGTGTGTGAAAGACAGTGTGTGTGTCTATGTGAAAGAGAGAGAGAGAGAGAGTGTGTGTGTATGTGTGTATGGGAAATAGAGAGTCTGTGTGTGTGAGAGAGACAGAGTGAATGAGTGCGCGAGAGTGAATAGAGAGTGCGTGCGTTAGAGAAAGAAAAAAAGAGTGTGAGAAATGAGATAGAGATAGAGAGAGAGAGTGAGTGAGTGTGTGTGTGTGATGGAGAGAAAAAAAGAGAGAGAGAGAAATGAGAGAGAGAGAAAAATGAGAGAGAGTGAGAGAGAAAAATGAGAGAGAGTGAGAGAGAAAAATGAGAGGGTGAGTGAGAAAGAGAGAGATGAGAGTGAGAGTGAGAAAGAGAGAGATGAGAGTGAGAGTGAGAAAGAGAGAGATGAGAGTGAGAGTGAGAAAGAGAGAGATGAGAGTGAGAGAGAGAGAAATGAGAGGGTGAGTGAGAGAGAGAGAAATGAGAGGGTGAGTGAGAGAGAGAAATGAGAGGTGAGTGAGAGAGAGAGAAATGAGAGGGTGAGTGAGAGAGAGGGTGAGTGAGAGAGAGAGAGAGAGAGAAATGAGAGGGTGAGTGAGAGAGAGAGAGAAAAATGAGAGTGTGAGTGAGAGAGAGAAAAATGAGAGGGTGAGTGAGAGAGAGAAAAATGAGAGGGTGAGTGAGAGAGAGAAAAATGAGAGGGTGAGTGAGAGAGAGAAAATGAGAGGGTGAGTGAGAGAGAGAGAGAGAGAAATGAGAGGGTGAGAGAGAAATGAGAGGGTGAGAGAGAAATGAGAGGGTGAGAAGAGAAGAGAGAAAATGAGAGGGTGAGTGAGAGAGAGAGAGAGAAAAAAGAGAGAGAGAAAAAAAGACAGAGAGAGAGAAATGAGAGGGTGTGTGAGAGAGAGAGAAAGAGAGAGAGAGAGAGAGAGAAAGAGACTGTGAGAGAGAGAGAGAGAGAAAGAGACTGTGAGAGAGAGAGAGAGAGAGAGAGAAGAGACTGTGAGAGAGAGAGAAAGAGAAAGAGACTGTGAGAGAGAGAGAAAAAAAAGAGATTGCGAGAGAAAAAAAGAGACAGAGAGAGAGAAAAAAAAGAGACTGTGAGAGAGAGAGAAAAAAAAAGAGAGGGTGAGTGTGTGAGAGAGTGTGCGAGAAAGAAAAAGAGAGAGGGGGTAAGTGTGCGCGCGCGAGAGAGAGAGAGAGAGAAAAAAAAGAGAGGGTGAGTGAGTGTGCGAGAGAGAAAAAAAAGAGAGGGTGAGTGAGTGTGCGAGAGAGAAAAAAGAGAGGGAGTGTGTGTGTGAAAAGAAATGAGACAGAGAGAGAGAGAGAGAGAGAGAGAGAGAGAGAGAGAAAAGAAAGACGGAGTGTGTGTGTGAGAGGGAAAGAGAGAGAGAGATAAAAAGGAGAGTGAGTGAGTGTACAAGAGAAAAAAAGAGAGGGATGTGTGATAGACTAAAAGTAAGTGGTTGTTATTTTTGGAGAATGAGAGACTTTCAACAACAACTACAAGAGGGGGGGGGAGAGGGTTAAAACGTTTCTGTTGCCAAACGACAAAATAAGAAGGATATTTTTTTATGTGTATCTTTTTTGTACATGTGTGGACTTCGTGTTTTTTTATACAGATTAAGGAAACAAAGAAAGAAGAAAGAAAAAGGTCTGGTCCAATATAAAAAAAAAAGCTGATCAAAGAAAAAGAAAGAGAGGGGAAAGGGTTGAGGGAGAGAATGAAAGATGAATCCCCCACCCCCCACAAAAAAACAGTGGCATCAGGAAAAAAAAACACACAACAAAAATAGACCCGGGAGATAAAATAACATTCAGTGAAAGATGAAAATAACAAGAAAAAAAAATTAAATTTTACAAAGTACACACACACATACACATACACACACACACATACACATACACACACACACACACAAGGGGTCGGCTGAAAAGTTCATAGGCTGACGAAGACATTCATGAAATGTGACCAAATTTTTCCACGTAGTCCATCTTGCGGTCCACACGTAGACATGTTTTATTGAAAATAACAGACAACTTGGACTACACACATAGTTTTTAAAATGTCTACAACCACACACACGTCCCTCCCTGTGTAGGCAGAGATCAAAAACACTCATTGTATACTAGATGTTCCTGGTTCTAGTGCGACAAGGGTTTGGTTTGGTTTGTTTTACGGCATATCAACCTCAGTGGGTCATTTAATGCTGACAAAGTTTTGAAATGAATTCATTCTTAAAAGGATACTCAATTTTTTTTATAAACACATTTTTCTATTTAACCCATGGATGGGACTATAACAGGTACTACCACTCCGGGTCAGAGAGGACCAGGGAGCAATGGTGATGAAGGGATGCTCCACATTCCCCAAACCTGGAACCTCATCATCAGATAGAGTTTAACGTCATTCCCAGGACATGTAGACCCTCAGTCACTGCCTTCTAGCACCCATATGATAAAAAGGGGTTGGGGGTTGCCATAAGGGCAATAGGGTTGGGGTACATTACAGTATCATTTACTGTAAATGATTTACAATATCAATTCGAACAAAACAGGTAAGTCATCATAAACCTATTCATTATAGTGTACAATATATTTAAGATGCAATTGTTACCATTGGTTTCAAAGCAGTATGTTAGCCACTTATAGTCAAGACAACACGTCCGTTAAGAAATGCAGGGAATGTCAATTCATTTATATATTTGTGTACTTGTGCGAGCCGAATTTTTGTATTTCTCTGCTTATGGGTGTAAGAGTACTTTCACCCCCAATTGAGCACTTTATCTTCAATTCTCCAATACCAGAAAAAACTAACTAACTACATATATGAGAAAGAGAGAGAGAGATAAAGAGATAAATGAATAAATAGATATTTTAGTTTATATTTATTCACATGGGAACAAGTTTACTTCCATTGGTTTCTTGTTGTGTGTGCTTAATTTTTTAACCTGAGCAGTCATCAGGTAACGAAAAATGTTTTGAAAATGATACAAATGATAAATATGGTCAAATGTGTGCGTTTGATTAACTGTATTCACACGTCACTTGTTTGTTTACGTGTGTTATATATATATATATATATACACACACACACATACACACACACAGTGGTTTGGTCCTTTGAGTGGGGGGATTTTGATTGGCCAGGTTCTTTGCGTAACAGGAAGTGTAGTTAGATTTACAGTTATTTAATTAGGGCAAGTGCCCCATTATCTACTTTTCCTAGAAGGTGAGCGCTGTTGACTCCATGTCAACGCTACCTAAACTTATAGAGGATTACTCCATTATTATTTTACTCCTTGTGAGTTTTTCACATCAGTGTTAGCTGATGGTCTTTCACTGGAGTCTGAGTGACAACAAGTTTCCTCAGGTCTCCAGGACTGATTGATTGATTTTAACAGCATGTCAACCCATCCAGGGTTATTTTATGCCAAGCGGTAGGTTCTGAGGGATGGTCAAATTTATTGTCTTCTTTTCAAGGATTTTTATTGATTTTGACAGTAGGTTGTTTGTTGCTAAGTGGATTGGAAATCAGTTTAAGGGATGAGTTTATAGGGTAAAGTTAAAGTTTGTTATAAGCGATAGTTTGGTAGAAAGTTTTTTTATAAACAATTTTTTTCTATTTAACCCATATATGGACCTAACAGATACTATCACTCCGGGTCAGAGTGGACCTGGTAGCAATGGTGATGAAGGGGTGCTCCACATTCCCCAGACCTCCAGAACTGGAACCTCATCATCAGATAGAGTTTAACAACATTCCCAGGACATGAAGACACTCAGCCACCACCTTCTAGCACATATGATAAAAGGCTTGGGGGCTTGCCATAAGGGCAATAGGGTTGGGGCAATCATATAGGTGCTAGGGCTTGACATGACCAGCCTTCTGAGTAATCTAGCTGATTTCAACAATGCTGTTGTCTGGATGGTCTCAATTCTTCCTGTCTTTTTTCTAAGCTTTTTGGGAGTGTTCCAAGTGCACCAACTACAATTGGTATCACTTTCACCCTCATATTCCAAAACTTTTTCAATTCTCTGGCAAGGTCCAGGTATTTGTCTATCTTTTCATTTTCCTTCATCTTCACGCTTTGATCTGCAAAATCTATCAGATGACAAGTTCTTTTTTTTTTTTTTTTTTTTTTTTTTTTTTTTTGTTAATCAATACTAAGTCTGGTCTTCTAGCTGGGATAAGGTGATCTGTCTTAATCTCAATGTCCCAGAAAATTTTAGGTTTATTCTCAAGAACAGATTCTGATTTATGCACATACCATTTTGTTGTATAGTCAAAATTTAGTATTTTGCATAATTCCCAGTGGATCACCTTCCCAACCCAGTCATGTCTAGCTTTGTATTCTCGTTGTGCTAGTTTAGTAATAGTAGTAGTAGTAGTAGTTATAGTGTGGGAGCAAGTGATCGGTCTCAGAATAAAACATTACTTTAATGTCTAAACAAAGGAGATGACTTCAAATGTAGATCTTTGTTTTGTTTTCTTTATTCAATTTAAAATTACCATTTCAGTGTCTACGTATTCTAAAAAGTGTTAGACGAAAACAAAGTCTTGTAAACTTTTTAGATGTTTACATTGAAATGGCCTAAAGGAGAAGTGTATAATACACTCATCACTAATGTAATTAAAAATCAGAAAAGAAAGACCTATCAACATTAAGAGAAGGGAAGAAAGGAAAACATTACTAATTGCTTCATAAAATAATGATACCTTTATTGCAATGGTATCATTATTCCATCTAAGAGCACACAGGCTACCCTCGGGCAAAGTAGGGGTTTTTTGTTGTTTTGTTTTCGTTCTTTTCAGAAATAGAAAAATATCCAAGTATAACTAGAGTATAAATACATCTGCTTACGATAAAACTATTTCAACAGCTCATTTTCATAGAAATAAAAACAAAATCAAGTCAGTAAAAATGCCGCGATATACTGACTTGAGCTTTGCTAATTTATATATATATATATATATATATATATATATATGGGAGTAAATATGGAAATAAATCCAACAATATGAAGAAATTTGAAAAACGAAGTGTTCCAAAAATAAGATGAATTTATATAGACGCTTAAACGTTTCGGTTTATTTAAACCTTCATCAAGATTGATTATGGGATG
This sequence comes from Doryteuthis pealeii, assembly GCA_023376005.1. Lineage (NCBI taxonomy): Eukaryota > Metazoa > Mollusca > Cephalopoda > Myopsida > Loliginidae > Doryteuthis > Doryteuthis pealeii. The sequence goes on from CM042168.1 coordinate 75,642,532, forward strand.
AAAACATCAATTCCTCCACCCCATAATCAATCCTGATGAAGGTTTAAATAAACCAAAACATTTAAGCGTCGATAAATAAATTCATCTTATTTTTGCAATGAAGGTGTGCTCCACATTCACCAAATCTCCAGAACTGGAACCTCACCATCAGATAGAGTTTAATGTAATTCCCAGGACATGTAGACCCTCAGTCATCACCTTCTAGTACCCGTATGATAAGAGTTGGGGCTTACCATAAGGGCAATAGGGTTGGGGCAATCATATAGTTGCTAGGGCTTAATGTGACCAACCAATTGATCAGAGGCAGCCTCTCCGACCGAACGTCTAGCCTAAGAAAGGGCCACCTATATGATAAAAAGGGATTGGGGGTTGCCATAAGGGCAATAGGGTTGGGGCAATCATATAGGTGCTAGGGCTTGACGTGGCCAACTGATTGATCTCCGACCGCCCGTCAACCCCAAGAAAAGCCTAAAGTGGAATATTGCAAGTCACGGACTGCTCAACCACCTGGGTTCTATCCTTAAGCATCACGGGTCGCCACCCACGGCCAACAGGTGGCCCCATTGGGGGAGTTTTAGCCCTCTGCAGAGGTGAAGTCGGTGCATTCTAATGCCCCACCGACAGGGCGGAAGCTTAGTAAATAACTATATAGATATTCCCAAGTGTAGTGACTTAATTTTTAAGGTAGACCAGGTAAATTCTTTGGAGACCCAAGGTAAACTGAACAATTTTCTGTAGTTTAAGATTTTGCTACTTGAAATTAATAATAAATTATCCACTGTTTGGGGTTTCCAGGATAATTCACCAAGACCAGGTGTGAACAAAAAAAAAAAAAAATTTTCCCAAGATACAGTGAACGGCAAATTAAAATTAACGTAAAATGAAATAAAATGAGAAGCTGTTGGAATTGTTTTATCATAACCAAATTTATTTTAATAATTCATTCACGACCTTAAAGTTGATATCTTGAAGAAAGTGTAAAAGTTTTGAAAGTTGATCTGCAGTAGGTTGGTTGGATTTTTGCAGCAGGTCAACCCTTGGGTTATTTTATTCTTGATAGGTATTGAAATTTTTTAGTAAACTCAATTTCTATCTATTTAACCCACTCTGGGTTGTTGAAGTGAGTTAGTATACTGTTAGTTTGAATAGCAACTAGTTAAGCACAACTGAACTGGTGCCCAAAACAGCTGGTATTTATGGCACTTGGGAATACTCCATTCATGCATTTGGGTGATTCCTTGAGTCCTGATTAGCTGCTTCGTTTCTGTGCTGTTATAGTGTTTTATAAATAACCTGGCATTTTACAGTAGGCTTGCAACAAGGTAAGATCCATATTGGGTTATGACTTCCTTGTTGTCTTGTCTGCCAATTCGACAGTAATTGGAATTCTACATGGGTTGAAGTGGACCTGGAAGTAATGGCGATGAAGGGAAAGGTTGGGTAAATACCTACACCCATAAAAACAGATAAGTAAAAGTAAAGTTGGCGGAGTGGCCTATTGTTGGTATCAGCCCAACAGCAAGGGAGTCTATCCACTTTTCACAAGCGCTAGACTAGGGAGATTGTTTTTGCTGAGGTGGAGCGCCACACCTACCATCAGCTCCCCACTTTACCGCACAGATCAGATTACCCAACTCATACGCTGAGTTTGCGAGGACTGGTATTACAATTCTAGGCACATGCTCTAATGACTGAGCTAAAATTTTATTTACAGTCTCAAAACTTCACAACAGAGCTAAATAGAAAAGTGTCAAATAAAAAGGCGAAATAAATAATTTATTTGGTTGAATAAATAATTCCCTAGGGTGAATAAATAATGTACGAGGTTGAATAAATGATCTCCCGGGCTGAATAAATAATTTCCTAGACTGAATAGATAATATACTTGGTTGAATAAATATTTTCCTAGGTTGAATGAATAATTAACCAGGCTGAATAAATACTCAAGTAGATCTTTTCAGACATAATAAATCAAACTAACATTTGGTTATTTCCTATAACTCCAACCTAAAAAAGGGGAACCACTCTGAATGAATTTTATCTGCTAATTGTAGAATAATCATACTAAGTCTAATTACTGTCGAATTGGCAAGACAAGACAGCAAGCAGTCGTAACCCAATATGATTCTGGTATGCTGTAAAGACCACTGCAAAGTGGCAGGATTTACGGAGCCTCAGAGGATCCTACAAACCAAGCAGCCAATCAGGACTCAGGGAATGGAATCACCCAAATGCATGAGTGGACTGTTCTGAATTCCCATAAGTACCAGTTGTCTTGACACTGGTTCAGTTGTGCTTGGCCAGTCACATTGTTCAAACCAATTGTTTGACTGACTGACTGACTTCAATACTAATTAATCTACCCATTATTTTCCCATTAAACTAACCCTAAACCCTTACTCTAACCCCGTCTTCTTTTTTCCTAGTAGATCAATAAATAAATAAATAAATAATTTATAAAATTCATTCAGAGTGGTTCCCCTTTTTTAGGTTAGAGTTATAGGAAATAACCTAACATTTACCTTATTGTTCTCCTACCCAGTCACACAGACCAAGAAAAAATGGGGGGGGGTCTCCGTGGTGTAGTGGCTAACATCATGGTTGGTTGGTTGATTATTTTACGGCAAGTCTTTTCATGCCATTTAATGTTAAATGCTGCTGAAGAAGTAAGGACAACTCATTGTAGAATAAATATACTGTCGAATTGTTAAGACAAGGCAACAAGGAAGCCCTAACTTAACTCTTAACATCCTGTTGAGAATTTTCTAAGCCCAGAGCCCCATTCCTATAAGGATATATAAAAAAATGGCTAAAAATGACCTTTACATCTAAAGCTACCTGTTATTTCCCCTAAATCAAAGACTTCTAAATATATGCTTAATATTACATTTAAACAAAGGCTATCGTTTAGGGTGGATTAGGAAAACGAATGAGACTTCTGGACGGGTGGAATGAGGCAGTATAGGACGTTAAGAGTCAATATGGATCTTATCTTGTTGCAAGTCTACTGCAGAATGCCAGAGTATCTATGAAGCATCATAACATCATAGAAACCAAGCAGCCAATCAGGACTCAAAATAATGGAATCACCCAAATACATGAATGGAGAGTTCCAGAGTTTCATAAATACCAGCTGCACCAGTGAGTAGTGCTTAGTTGCTGTTGTTTAAACCAACAGAATACTCAGCTCACAACACAGTTGGATGCTAATCACCCAACAAATTTCTACACTCACAGGCAACGTTCTCCTGTGGAAATCTGCGCATGGACAGTTTGGGCAGTCCAGCAAAGAACTACATTGATCAGTTCTTCGCAGATTCTGGATGCTGCACAGAGGACTTCCTGGGTGTGATGAATGATAAGGATGGATGGCGAGAGATTTCATGGATATCCGTGCTACCAGCGCAACTTGATAATAATGATAAAGAATACCAAATAAAGCAAGTGAGCCAGCTGTGTTAGAATATTTTTTTGTAATATAAGGTGTGCTGCAGTCCACCACTTAAACTTATATACTCTGCTTGGGTGCATGGATTCAATCAGCTAATCAACATGCTCGAATACGTGATTAGTTAACTATTTAATTCGACGATCTTGAAAGCCCCTCAGTTGCTGGTATTTAACATGGATGGACGGATCAGCAACCAAGGATTCTGCCTAACACCAAGGACAACCAAGGTTTCTTCAATAAGGAACAACCAAAATTTCTTCAATAAGGAACAACCAAAATTTCTTCAATAAGGAACAACCAAAATTTCTTCAATAAGGAACAACCAAAATTTCTTCAATAAGGAACAACCAAAGGATTCTACCTAACACTAAGGAACACAAAAGGATATCCACTGTAAAGTGCTCTCACTTGCAGCCTAAAAATGGCCACAAAAATCGTAACAAGCTGGCCATGGGATGTTGCCACATAGTGACATGAATTTCAATCACAAACACATGATGTTCGCCATTCCAAGCCATGATGACAATTTAAATGACATAGCTGTTTCAATTTTTTTTTTTTTTTTTTTTTAATTTTATAGTTTGCTCTGAGGAAGAAAAAAAATTGGATTCGTTATTTGGTTTTGTTTTACTGTATGTCAACCCTTTCAGAGTTATTTAATGCCAAATCGAGTCATTTTTTATGAAAAAAGGACACAGCTTCTTACAGTACCTGCTGTTGCCTAAGTCGTCACCCAATTGGTTGGATTTTACAGCATGTCAACCCTTGTTGGGTTATTTTATGCTGAAGAAGCCCCCATCCCTAATTATGACTCTCCTACGTTCTCTATAGAAATTCTTCCTGTGGTAATCCTCTGATGAGACTCAGGTGAAAACAAAGAATTCTTGTTAAGGAGGAATCACTTATGGTAGCAATTCTTATATTTATACCTTACAAGCAGTGATGCTGATAGCTTTTTAATTTATTGCGTCCTGGGACGCATGCATTTGATTTGAATGGTCCCAACTAAAGTTTCTTAATAAATTATAGCGTTTTATTTATGAACAATTAAAGCCATCTAACCCCTACCTTGTACCACATACAGTGTAATTTGTTTCCAAGAAAATATTGAAATGCAGAGATGCTGATAGGGACGCGTCCTGCATCCCAGTATTTTTTTTTTCTTCTCTCACCATTTCAAGCTTACTGTAAATACATTTCAATAGTGTCTGAGAAATGAATTACACAGGATAGGTTACAAGGTAGGAGTTAGACGGCTTTAGTTAGGACACTTAAATTTTCCCGGGACTTATTCAAAGCAAATATGTGCATCCCAGGACGCAACTAAATCAAAAAGCTATTAGCATCAATGGCAATATATTTACAGTTAGCTAGAAATTGTGGAGAAAGAAAAAAAAACACACAGGGACACATGAATACAATTTTTTTGCGTCCTTTTATATTTTTATGCGTCAGTGACGCAGGACGCGTAACTATCAGCATCTCTGCCTTACAAGTAATACAATAATCAACCAACTATCGTTCGTTTACAATCTAATAGTTATCAAACAGAACTTTTAAATAATTTCCAAACAGAAATTTCAGAATTTTGTCAATAAAAAAAATCTGTAGTACTTCTTCCTGTGGTAATCCTCTGATGAGACTCAAAAATGATGAAAACAAAGAATTCTTGTTAAAGGGGAATCCACTTATGATAGAAATTCTTATAGTTATACAATACTAGCAAACAATATAGTTATCAAACTGAACTTTTAAATAATTCCCAACAGAAATTTCAGAATTTTGTCAATAAAAAAAATCTGTAGTACTTCTTCCTGTGGTAATCCTCTGATGAGACTCAAAAATGATGAAAACAAAGAATTCTTGTTAAAGGGGAATCCACTTATGATAGAAATTCTTATAGTTATACAATACTAGCAAACAATATAGTTATCAAACTGAACTATTAAATAATTTCCCAACAGAAATTTCAGAATTTTGTCAATGAAAAAAGTCTAAAGCTTTACAAACAAAACATCTCCACCCAAGATTCATTATTCATTCATAATTCATTTTGAATGTTTAGTTGGGAAGAATTTCAGATTTCTTCTAAGTAGATGCACTCACTGACCGGCTACTTCTCAACAACCAGACATAACTTTGCTGCTCTCCATAATTTTGAATTGGAAATTATCAACTTTCTTAATTGCTAAAGATGCTCAATTTTTTTCCCTCTATTTTAGGAATTATAATTGATTTTATTTTTTCATTTAAAATCAATAAAAGAAATCATCAACTGCTTCTAATTTTCAAGAATTAATTGTACTCGTGTTCAGTAAAAAGTTTCATAAAGACTCTCTATGTTGTGATGAGAGAACAAGACTGTCCATTTGAAAACTAAAATTGAACTGAGCAACTCTTAAGTGATGTTATCAAAATGAATCTTCTTATTATTGAAGAATAATTAAAGTTCCAATTACCGTCGAACTGGGAAGACAAGGCAACAAACGGTTGTAACTCAAATACAAACCCGAATGCTACAAAGTCCACTGCAAAATGACAAGTATATATAAGACTCTACAATGTCATTCAAATCAAGCAGTCAAGCAGCCAATCAGAACTCAAAAATGGAATCACCCAAATCACCAGATTCATGAATAGATCATTCTTGATTCCTATTTATACCAGCTGTCTTGGACACTGCTTGAGTTGTACTTAGTTAACTGCTGTTATTAAAACCAACAGTAGACTAACTTACTTCAATATGGCGCTGCGAACAGGATGGAACCTGAAAATTGGGAAAGCTACTTCATCAAAGCTGGTATCTCTGCTGACTCAGCCAAAAGCTATGCTGCAACATTTGCAAGTGAAAAGCTGACCAAAGAAAACCTCCAAATGATGGATCAGGCTATGCTAAAAGAGTTGGGAATCACAGCAATGGGAGAAGCTCTGTCTATCCTTAAACAAGCTAAGGAGACCTACCCCAGACAACCACATGGCAACCACACCCGGCCTCCGTTCATAGATTACAGGAGCTCTTCGCCACTCCCGATAATTATAATGGAGATTGTGTGTTTCTCTGTAACCGAAACTATATCACTACTCAAGTCACACAATCGTTTTTATTTCACACATTATATATGGATATAATTCAGAGACTGTCTTCTATTACTGGTATAGTGCTGTTTTTTCTGTTTTTTTGTTTCTCTTATATTTTTTGAAGGAATCGCCATCAAATTTGCTCTATTGTATTTTGGCTTCCACGGGGCCTAAAAACAAAAAAAAGGGTCTTGTTTGTACTTCCAGGTGTCTTCTAATTGAGGGTAAAATTTCAAAATATTGATAAAGATTAGCCACTAAGATTTTGAAAAACAAAGTAGCGGGTAAAAATTAGTCTTAAAAAAAAAAAAAAAAAAAAAAAAAAATTTTTTTTTTTAAAAGTCATTTTATGTTTTCACTTTTTCGAAGCAAAATATCATTTTAACTCGCTGTAAAAAAATAATTCAATGGATAAAAATTACATATTTAGAAAGATTATTTTATTTTATTTTCAACCATATAAATATTTTTAAGATTGGATCAGAAATGCCCAAGAAATTGCGATTTGAACCAATTAAGGTGAAAAATTGTTTATGTCCAACGTTTTTTACGAAACAAGCTGGTAATACTAGACAATTCCCTTTAGTAATTTACATCACATTCTCCATGATTTTATTTTTATTTTAACCTCAATTATTAATAAAATTGTTTTACATTATTAATACTGTTGCCTATATCTACATACTTACAACATACAATTGGATTTATATATACAACAAAATAGTGGTTTACAGTGTGAATGGAAAGGCTAATTTGCATATTGATATCAAAATTTTGATTTTAATAAATATGGCTTAGTATTATTGATTTCTGATTGTTTGGTTTTATCTTAATGAATATGAGCAAAAATCTCAGGCATAAATTTTAACAGAAATCCATTAACAAGAAGAAATAACTTTAATTTGAAAAATTAGCAATCAAAGACAGGAGTGATGAAAGACTAAGTTTCAGTTGTTCTATTTTTTTCAATTATATACCCCTCTATTTCAAATGTTTTTATCTGAATTCTTATTTAGTTTCATTAACATTTCTAATTTAATATAATTTTATCATATTACAAATTAAATACTTGCACCAGGAGGGTGCATATATTTGCTAGTAATAATAATAACTATCTAACTAGCAGGACCTGTGGATATACCACAGTAGGAGATATTTACCACGCATCCCACTTATGCAGGTCAGACACAAAGTCCTATTAATGTGGGACCACCCACGAACCAAAGCTCATGGGAAGGCAAGCACAAAAAAATGCATGGATCCCCTCAGCTTTCCCCTTCTAGGCACTGGGCAATAAACACAGCCCTGCCCCTTTAATCAAGGGGGCTGGTGTTGCCTAGGTGGATGCCCCCTACCCCCAGGATCACGCTGTTAATTACATCACCAGTCCAGCGAATGAAGCGACAGGACACAGTCCCGAAATTATTACGTTTGATATGTTTACTTAAGAGCTATTGCATTTTGTTCAATATATAAAACGTATAATAATCTTCATTTAACTCTCTTGCAGAAGTGATATCTCAGATCTGTTTCAATCGAACATAATGAAAAGATGAAAAGAAGGAAAGAAAGAAAACAAAGAGTGAGAGAGTTAGTTCAAGATTATTATATTTTTACATATTGTACTAGATTGCAATAGCTCTTAAGTAAAATTCATCGTCCGGGCGGCCTAATGTCGGTATCAGCCATGCTGCGAGGGAGTATCCCCTTTTCACTAGCGCTAGACCAAGGAGATTATTTTAGCGTCTAAGGTGGAGTGCCACACCTACCATCAGCTCCTTACTTTACCGCACAGATCCCTGTGCTACTCATACGCTGAGTTGGCGAGGGCTGGTATCGAACTAGGAACCTTGTGGTTTCTAGCCAAACGCTCTACCGACTGAGAATTAAATTATCATACTGTGGTATATCCACAGGTCCTGCAATTCATAGATAATTCTTAAACAAGTTCATTGCTTGGTTTCTTTGTTTAATGGCATATCAACCTTCTTGAGTTACTTAATGCCAAACCCCTTCTTGTAGACCTACTATTGTTGTACTACATGAATATATATGAATGTATGAATAGACTGAGACAGACAGACATACACATAGATAGATAGATAGAATTGAGCATAATGACATTGATAGATAGAGATGTGAACATATTAAGACATTTGGGTTTGTTTTATTTTTCAATATGTTTTCCACGTTTGAGACACGCATGAGCAGACGTTGTTTCCAATACTGTAGTTGTACTATTTAACCCATAGCTGGGTGAATAAAGGAGTTAATACCTTTCCCAAGAGTATTAGTCCAAAGTTAACATAATAGAGCAACTGTAGTTTGAACTCGCTTACACCTTGTTAACATTTGCAGAGAACAAATGTGAAATTTAAGTTAAATTTAGTTGCAACAAATTCGAAAAAAGTCAGTGTGTATTATACATAAAAAAAATTTTCTCCAGAATTTCATGGTCCAAAAGTTGTTATACACAAATAATAACAGTCTAAGATTTGATTCAGCTTATCAACCCAATTTTGTTATCTAGTGGCGAGGTTCCAATTCTGTAGCTGTGAGGGAGTGTGGAGTACCCCTTTATTGCCATTACTCCCAGGTTCAACCTGTTAGGATCCCCTCTATGGGTTAAATAGATTAAAAAATGAATTTTAAACAAGTTTTTAAAAAATGAGTTTAAGAAAGAATTTGAATACCTATCTATAATGAATTAAACAAAAACATCTTTGGCTTAAAAAAACCCAAGGATTGACATGCCGTAAAATCCAACTAACCGGTCTTGTTATCACCAAGTAATAATAAATTCAACTATAAATACTGTTTAAAACTACAAAGCTGACCTGATTATAATTTCTCCTGATTTTTGTTCTTATTCTTTTAAGTTGAAAAAAAAATGACACACTGACATACACATTTATTATTAGATATTTATTAATACTTGATGGAGATAACAAAATTGAGTTACTAAACTTAATCAGATCCTAGATATAATAATCTAATTATTCACCCATGAAATAGAAATAATTGCTTGTACAGAAAGTAAGGAGCTACATATATCAAATTGTCTCTAAATTAAGTGATTAATATTGTTGTTTGAAAAATATTGTTCAAGCTTGATGAAATGTATGAAGTGTTATTGACCTCCGTGGGAGCTAGCTCAATTGCCACCCAAAAGGGCGGCTCTTAAGCTAGTTCAACTATAAATACTGTTTAAAACTACATCAAAGTTGACCTAATTATAATTTCTCCTGGATTTACTCATTTTTATTTCTCTAGTTTGTTAATCTTTCCATGTTTGCTTGTTGTCTTCTCTAAGCATTGGTATTTTTTTTTTTTTTTTCAAGACTTACGACTTCAGCAACGGAACACAAAACACAAAACACGCACACAAAAGTGCCAATCTGCATCCTCACATCTTTTTCTTCAGTCAGATTTTCCCTTTCATATGCAGGAAGCAGTCAACATCTAAAATTCATTAGAGACGTGAATTTTTGTCTTAATTATAATCAACAGTGCCAGCATGTAGTGAGCCTTGATCTTTGATAGAACAAGATTGCAAAGTCCATATTAAACAAAGATCTCGGTGCAATGCGAATGCTGTGTTTGCAAAACACTCCATGGTTCCCTGCCCTCCTCCTCCGCCACATACTCGTCTAATAGCAACACTCAAACTGTAATCAATAGACAAGTCCCCACCCCCCAAAGATATTGCAATAAGAATGTTGATACAAATTATGTGATATATACATACACATATATAAAAATACACACATACACACGTGCATATATATGGACACACACACACACACGTGCATATATATGGACACACACACGTGTATATATGGACACACACACACACGTATATATGGACACACACACACACGTGTATATATATATATATATGAACATACACACACACGTGTATATATATGAACATACACACACAGTGTATATATATATATATATATATATATGAACATACACACATACACACACACATGAACATACACACACACATATATTATATGAACATACACACACACATATTTTTATATGAACATACACACACCACATATTTTTATATGTATGTATACACACAAATGTTTGGCTAAGTATGTATATATGTGTGTGTGTGTATGCATATATACATGCCTATATATATATACATACACACCTACATGCACAACATATATATATATATATATATATATATATACACACACACACACATACAGTGTAAAGTACATGATATAATAAAACCTATGCAAATATTATACTTTGTCCAATCATTTGGTATGATAACTTGGGGGGGCTGTCGTCTACTGAAGCTTTAAATAAACAAATATGAGAAGTGCAACAGCTTCAGTCTTTGCCAATTCCCCCCAAGAAAGTAAATAGAATTAAATTGTTAAAAAAATACATAAACAAAAACGAAAGAGTTTTATCCTAAATCTATTTTTTTTTTTTTTAACCATTTAACAATCTAAGTAGATTAAAAAAAAACCATGACTGAATACATGCCTTAAGTTGAAGCTGATAAAAATTGGTTCTTCTTCTGTTATGTTCTTGTTTTTGTAGAAGCAATATTCCAATTACCATCAAATTGGAAGACAAGGTAACAAGCAAGCCATAACTCAATACACATTGGTTTGGTTTGGTTTGGTTTGGTTGAAATTTACGGCATCTCAACTCTTGTTGGGTTATTTTATGCCGAAGATGTTTTGTTTTATTCATTCTTGATGGGTACTCAGTTTCTTTTTAAACTCAATTTTCCTTTTAAACACATTTTTTTCTACTTAACCCATAGATGGAACCCTAACAGGTACTACCAATCAGGGTCAGAGTGGAGCTGGGAGTAATGGGGATGAAGGGATACTCCATATTCCCCAAAGCTCCAGAATTAGAACCTCACCATTAGATGCAGTTTAACGTCATACCCAGGACAAAACCTAATGCGGATCCTGCATTGTCACAAGCCTAGTGCAGAATGGTAGATTATTTATCTAGCACCATAACACCACTGAAATTAAGCAGCCAATCAGAATTCAAAGAATGGAATTGCCCAAAAGCATGCATGGAATATTTCAGAGTGCCATAAATACCAGCTGCTTTTGGGCACCAGTTCACTAATTGTGCTTAGTTGGTGTTGTTCAAACCAGCAGTATACTAACTTACTTCAACAGTTTTTAATTCCCAAATCCAAGCATACTGTCCAAAGACTCATGATATACTATTCATACTGTATGAATAGATTTCCCATACCTAGGTAGCAATATCTCATCTACAGAAAACAATGTCAATATACACATTGGAAAGACTTGGAGTGCCATTGGGAGATTACTGATCATATGAAAATTAATATCTTTGATAAGATAAAGCAAGAATTCTTCCAATCTGTAGCCGTGACAGTGCTACAGACCAGTTCACATACCTAGGTAGTAATATCTCATCTACTGAAAGCGATGTCAATATACACATTGAAAAGGCTTGTAGTGCTATTGGGAGATTACTGATCATATGGAAATTATATCTCTCTGATAAGATATAGCAAGAATTCTTCCAATCTGTAGCCGTGTCAGTGCTACAGACCAGTTCACATACCTAGGTAGTAATATCTCATCTACAGAAAACAATGTCAATGTAACGCATAGGAAAGATATGGATGCTACAGAGAGATAATCAATCATATGGAAATCTGATCTCCGATAAGACAAAGCTTGAATTCTTCCAAGCTGCAGCCATGTGTGTGCAACTGAATGGCTGCACCATGGGCTCTATTGAAATGCTTACAGAAAAATCTAGATGGGAACTCTCACAAGGATGGTACCTGCTGAACATATCTTGAAAACAGCACCCACAAGCAAGCAGCTGTACAGCCACTTGCCTCCTATCACACAAACCATCTAAGTAAGATGAACATAACATGCTGGTGAAGTAAGGACAAACTCATAAGTTACATTCTCCTGTGAACACCTAGACATGGGCACATCACTGTAGGCTGAACATACCTATATTAAACAGTTCTGTGTGGACTCTGGATGCCATGCGAAAGACCTGCCAGGTGCAATCATCGATAGGAACAGGTAGCGAGAGAGAAAAAGTAAGAAAAAGGACATGCTACACAGAAAAAATATAAGAAAGAAAAGAAGAGAGTAGAGAGAGAGAGAGAGAGTAGAGGAAAGAGGAGAGAGAGAGTAAGGAAAGAGAGAGAGAGAGAAGTAGAGGAAAGAGAGAGTAGAGAAAGAGAGAAGAGAGAGAGAGAGAGAGAGAGAGAGAGTAGAGGAAAGAGAGAGAGAGAGAGAGAGAGTAGAGGAAGATAGAGAGAGTAGAGGAAAGATAGAGACAAGGAGTCAGCGATAATGCTAATTTGTTTCAATTGAACATAATGAAAACAAAGAAAAAAATATAGTGAGAGAGAGTTAAATCAAGATTAGTCATTTACATATTGGAGTATTTAGCAATAGCTCTTAAGTAAAGATCAAATATTGTAATAATTAAATTATCATACAGTCGTATATCCACAGGTCCTGCTAGTAATAATAGCAAGAGATGCTGATAGGTAAGTGTCCTGCGTCCCTGACGCACAAAATCTAAAAGGACGCAGTAAAATCATATCCATGCGCCCCAGTATTTTTCTTTTTTCTTCCCTCACCATTTCAAGCTAACTGTAAATATATTTCAATAGTTTCTTAGAAATGAATTACACAGGATAGATTACAAGGTAGGAGTGATACTATGTTAGTTTATTGATTTTAATGGCATATCAACCCATCTGGGGTTATGTCATGCCTAACGGTTAGGAAGTAATATATGTTGTGTATTTATATTTATACTTTTTAGTAATTGGTTTTAACAATATGTTAGCACCATTAGTTGTATGGTATTGATTAAGTTCATGTCTATATTCTATGGTATAATTTTATTTCCCTCAAAAAGGACAACATCCTCCATGTTGACATTTTCAAATAGATCTTTCATATTGTTTGTATTAAAATAACAGTTTATGATGGGAGCAAAAAACCTGCATTCCATGAATAAGTGTTTAACAGTCAAAGGTGTTTGACATGTTTCACACTGTGGTTGTTGTTCTTGTTTGAGTATATACCAGTGTGTTAGTATTCAAATCTCAAGGGCAAAAACACTGTAGTTGGTTTTTTACAGCATGTCAACTTTTACCTGGTCCTCGAGGCAGGGATCTTTTGGCTTTGGCTTCTGGACCAGTAAAGTAATTAACGGCGTGATCCCAGGAGTCCATCCCCCCAGGCAACACCTGCCATCTTGATTTAAAAGGGGCAGGGCTGGGTTTATTGCCCATTGTCTGAGATGATCCACTTGAGAGGGAATACCAACAGGATTAATGCATTTTTTGTGCCTGCCATCCCATGAGCTTCAGTTTGTGGGTGGTCCCACATTAAATGACCTTGTGTCATGCCTGTATAAGTGGGATGCGAGGTAAATACTACTCTTGGGTTATTTTATGCCAAAGAAGTTCTATTTATTCATTTTTGTTGACGTTTCAATTCTTTTTTAACTTTTTTTTAACACATTTTTAAAAAACTCTTTTCACCAATTTAACCATAGATGGGACCCTAACAGTACTACCACTCTATGTTAGAGTGGACCTGGGAGTAATGGCAATAAAGGGGTACTCCACATTCTCCAGAGCTCCAAAATTGGAACTTCACCACCAGATGCAGTTTGAAAGTGTGTGTGTGTGTGTGTATATATATGTATGTGAAAAATAGATGGAAATTAATCCGACAGTATGAAATTTAACATTTTTGAAAAAACAAATGATGTTATATAATTGCTGACAGAAATCTGTTTCGACCAGCTCAATAAATCGGTCTTCATCAAGAGCAACATATGAGAGAAAGACAGGGAAAAACCGTTAGAAGACTGGGTACAAACAAACACTATATTCAATCCTCTTTCTCTCATATGTTGCTCTTGATGATGACCAAATTATCGAGCTGGTCGAAACAGATTTCTGTCAGCAATTAAATAACATTTTTTTTTTCAAAAATGTTAAATTTCATATATGTATGTGTGTGTAGTAAGGTTAGCGTGTTTATTTATATATATATGTATGTATGTTTATGATGGTGAGATACTTCTGGCCTTGTTTCAAAGTTAACCTTAGGAAATGAATAGTGTGCTTCAGATGGTGTAATAAATAACAAGCCAGGCTAGTGAACCATTTTTAGTGAGTTCGCTTCTCACTGGGTGCCCAATACTTCTGGCCTTGTGCAAATTTAATCTTAGGAAATGACAGTGTGCTTCAGATAGTGAAATAGATAATAAACCAGGTTAGCAAACTATTGTTAGTGTTGTGGCAGCGTTATCAGATAACAACATTGAAATCTGGAAGAAAAGGTTAACACAGGTTTATTACCATTTGGTACAAAAGATATAAATAAGATAGAGTCCAACATGCAGCTCTTTAACAACAGTAATTAAAATCTCTGTGGCAAGACTAGCTTCTACTCGACTACTACTCTTGTGTAATCCATATTATTTATGTGCTTCTTTGGACGAGTCCAACCCTCTTGTTGGGAAAATATCTTCCCTAACAACAGTTAATGAGTTCAATTATTAGTGGGTGCCTAATACTTCTGGCCTTGTGCCAAACTAAGTTCATCGGAGTAAATGACAACATCTCATTTAAATATTTTTTAAATAATCTTTTCTTTAATAAAAAAAAAAAAAAATCAAAAAAAAAATCAAACAAACTTGAAAAAAATATATAACACCCCCACCCCCCACCTCCCCGGGGAAATTTGAGATTGAAGACATTAAACTGCCATATGTGGTCATGTAATTAACCTATTGATTGAATGTAAACAGAAACAGCAGTTTCAATCACTGGGGAGCTGTGGTGGGGTAGCGAGGGATTGTGGACAAGGGAGGTTTAAATGGCAACCACCTGTCACATACCAGATGGGGGACTATTGAAAATCATTCCTAAAACAAAGAGCTGTGATTATCTCCGGTGATAAATTAGACGGTTGGAATTATAAATTATATTGTGGTTCAATACAGAATAAAAGAAAAATGTTTTTCATGTCATGAACTTGGTAGGAAAGTCATTTTAAGTATTATAATTTATATAAGCAAAAAGACAGCGAGAACAACAAAAGCTAAAATAGAAATAAATGATTAAATACTTTGTTAAATTTACAAAAAAAAAAAAAAAAAAAAAAAAAAAAAAAAAAAAAAAAAAAATCAGTGATAAAATAATAAACAGCTCTTTGTTTTATCTTTTCGTGTTTAACCCTTTCAGTCATGCTGATAGCTTTTTGATTTAAGTGCATCCGGGGATGCACATATTTGCTTTGCTTTGAATGAGTCCCCGGGAAAATTTGTGGGTCCCAACTAAAGCCGCTTAACTCTACCTTGTAACCATTCCTGTGTATTTAATTTCTAAGAAACTATTGAAATGTATTTACAGTTAGCTTGAAATGGTGGATGAAGAACAAAGAAAAACACTGGGACGCATGGATACGATTTTACTGCGTCCTTTTAGATTTTTGTGTGTCAGGGACGCAGGACACATACCTATCAGCATCTCTGAAAATGTAAACAGAATTGTTACTTTTATATATAGACTTTCCTGGGATGCACATATTTGCTTTGAATGATGAGTCCCTGGGAAAATTTATGGGTCCCAACTAAAGTTTCTTAATAGATTGTAGGGTTTTTGTTTATGATCTGGAGAAATAACTAAAGCTACCTAACGCCTACCTTGTAACCTATCCTGTGTAATTTATTTCTAAGAAACTATTGAAATGTATTTAGAGTCAGCTTGAAATGGTGAGGGAGGAAACAAAAAAACACTGGGATGCATGGATACAATTTATCTGCATCCTTTTAAATTTTTGTGCGTCAGGGACACAGGATGCATACCAATCAGCACCTCTGCTCTTTACCTACTTAATGCCAAAGCCATCCTTGCAGAAGAATAGTTGTGATACTATTTAACCCATAGCTAGGGGATGACGGTTCATACCTTTCCCAAGAGTATTAGTCCAAAAGTGAATGTAATAGTGCGATTGGAAGCCAAACTAGCTACTATGCCACAATGACTCCAAGGGGGTGGGGCAGTGGTGCCTGTGGGAATTTAAACAACAATAAAGGGATACTCCATACCCTACTGAATTGGATTTTTTTTTTTTTTTTTTTTTTTTTAGACGGGCGGTCGGAGAGGCCCCCTCCAATCAATCGGCTGGTCATTATTGAAATCAGTTAGTCTACTGTTGGTTTGAATAACAGCAACTAGCTAAGCACAACTGAAGCAGTGTCCAAGACAGTTGGTATTTATAGAAATCAAGAATAGTCCATTCATGCATTTGGGTGATTCCATTCCCGGAGTTCTGATTGGCTGCTTGGTTTCTATGATATTGTGGAGTTTTATAAATTGAAACAAATTAGCATTATCACTTCTTATCACACAATAAAGGGATACTCCACACCCGTCAGAATTGGAACATAAACATCAGTATTGAGGTAAGTCAGTTAGACAGTCATCCTTGGCTAGCTTTAGTATAGTGAGCATGTCACCCATAGTCTTGATACCCAGTTCCTTAAGCATTGCACGATCCAGCATATGCAAGCTGGACCTTGCAATCTCTTCACTAGAAAATGTCTGGGCATAAGTTTTGGCAGAGGCAACAGATATGCCTGCCTCAATAAACAGCTTTTCCCATCCAGCTAGGTCGAATCCTGTTCGCAGCGCCATATTGAGGTAAGTCAGTTAGACAGTCAACAATTGGTTTGAGCAATGTGACTGGCCAAGCCTAACCATGCAGTCACTAGTTCTCCAATGAACCCACTATAACCACTTAAATAATTACTGCCACTACTGCCAGGAAGAGTCCATTAAGCTGAGGAGGTATTTGACTGTTCCACTGTCCAATAGTTAACAATCTGTAACAGTCATTTCCAGACTGCAGGTTCAATCCTGGCTAAGGGTGAAAGTAACACAGAATAACAATTAACAGTATTCTACAATCAGATGTGTGTCCTAGATAGGACACCCATTTTTAATGTGAGGGTTCTTACCCCTCTGCAGGGAGAAAAGTCAGTGTATTTTAAGCCCTTCTGATAGGGCTTTTTATATATCTAGGGGCTCAGGTAAGGTGTATCTGAAAACCAAGGGGGCTATCAGTACAAAAAATCTAATTTTTTTTTCCTTTGAATATTCTATTCTATCACTGTTTTGAGCTTGTGTTGATATATAGAAAATCTGATAGGTACGCATCCTGTGTCCCTGACGCACAAAAATCTAAAAGGACGCAGTAAAATCATATCCATGTGTACCAGTGTTTTTCTTTTTTCTTCCTCACCATTTCAAGCTAATTGTAAATACATTTCAATAGTTTCTTGGAAATGAATTACACAGGATACAAGGTAGGAGTGTGACGGCTTTAGTTATTTCTCTAGATCATAAATAAAATGTCTACAATCTATTAAACTTTATTTGGGACCCATAAATTTCCCCGGGGACTCATTCAAAGCAAATATGTGCATCCCAGGATGCACTAAATCAAAAAGCTATATATATATATATATATATATATATATATATACATACATACACACACACACACACCAACCCCTCCGTACGAGCAGGATGTGACACAAGGTCAATTTTTAAATAGAATTTTCTTTCTCCTATATGGGTTACCTAGCCATGGTCAAATAGCCCAGTCTGCCCTATTATTTACCCACAGCTGGAGGGAGAGTAGTTGGATGAATATCTTTCCCAAGGATATTAGAGCTATATGTAATGTGTTCAGCCTTTTTTCACTTGATATAGACGGATCTCAAAGGAGAATGATCCCTTGGTCCCAGGAAGGAGTCTGTTTATGATAAACCTCAAAAACCAAGACACTATTCCAATGCTCTACCACTGAACCGAAGTAAAAGGTGAAAAATGTGTTCATGCAGTAATTGGAAGACATCAACAGAGCATGACTGGGTAAATGAAGTTACTAAAGTGGGCGAGAGAGACGAGGGGGTCGGCAGAGGGAGAGAGAGAGGAAGAGGCTGAGAGAGAAGAGAGAGGAAGAGGCTGAGAGAGAGAGAGAGAGAAGAGGCTGAGAGAGAGAGAGAGAGAGGAGAGGAAGAGGCTGAGAGAGAGGAAGAGAGAGAGAGAGAGAGAGAAAGGAGGAGGCTGAGATAGAGAGAGAGGAGCAGAGAGAGAGAGAGAGAGAGAGAGAGAGAGAGAGAGAGAGAGGCAGAGAGAGAGAGAGAGAGAGGAGGCTGAGAGAGAGAGAGAGAGGAGGCTGAGAGAGAGAGAGAGAGGAGGCTGAGAGAGAGAGGGGAGGCAGAGAGAGGGGGGGAGGCAGAGAGAGAGAGGGGGGAGGCAGAGAGAGAGGGGGGAGGCAGAGAGAGAGGGGGGAGGCAGAGAGAGAGAGGGGAGGCAGAGAGAGAGGGGGAGGCAGAGAGAGAGAGGGGAGGCAGAGAGAGAGAGGGGAGCAGAGAGAGAGAGGAGGAGAGGAGAGAGAGAGAGAGAGAGGAGAGAGAGAGAGAGGCAGAGAGAGGAGAGAGAGAGAGAGAGGAGGCTGAGAGAGAGAGAGAGAGAGGAGGAGGCTGAGAGAGAGAGAGAGGAGGAGGCTGAGAGAGAGAGAGAGGAGGAGGCTGAGAGAGAGAGAGAGGAGGAGGCTGAGAGAGAGAGAGAGGAGGAGGCTGAGAGAGAAGAGAGAGGAGGCTGAGAGAGAGGGGGAGATGGGGGGAAAGGAAGAGTGAAGGGTGTGGCAGTGGTGCCTGAGGGAGTTCAACAGCCATGTGGTCAGGATCAAGATAAATTTCCTCCCAGGGACTGCTGATTAGCCGGGAGAAATATGCTCACCAAATGATACACCCTATGATAACACCCACACTTTCCAACAAGAATTCTCTCAGCTCTTGTCACAGGTCATAAATGATGCAGCACCCCCCTCCGGCTCCCCAACCAACAAACATCCCCCCCCCGCTGTCAGATTTTAATAGATGACATGGCAGACAATCTACCCCCAAAATGGATGGGTTTGATTCTTGTTTCATTAGGGTATATCAAAAGTATTTTCACTTATGATCAAACAAAAAGTCTTTGGCATAAAATAACCCAACAAGGGTTGACATACTGTAAAATCCATCTAACAAACCAAACGGTCGCCATTTTAGGCATTTAATTCTTCTGTTGGTAAATCCAAGTGGATATTGAGTTTGGGTTGAGTTGGTTAATCCTTGTAATCCTAGTCTTGAAGTGTTCTTTGAAATCCTCGGTAGAAAAGAGTGTAGTATCAGTAGATACTCCTAGTAATCCTAGTCTGTAGTTTTGTTTGGTTTGGTTTGTATTACGGTATATCAACCTCACTGGGTCATTTAATGCCGATAAAGTTTTGAAATAAATCGATTCTTAATGGATAATCAATTTTTTTTATAAATACATTTTTCTATTTAACCCATGGATGGGACCCTAACAGGTACTACCACTCCGAGTCAAAGTGGACCAGGGAGCAATAGTGATGAAGGGGTGCTCCACATTCCCCAAACCTCCAAAACTGGAACCTCACCATCAGATAGAGTTTAACGTCATTCCCAGGACATGTAGACCCTCAGTCACTGCCTTCTAGCACCCATATGATAAAAAGGGGTTGGGGCTTGCCATAAGGGCAATAGGGTTGGGAAAATCATATAGGTACTAGGGCTCGACGTGACCAGCCGATTGATCGGAGGGGGCCTCTCCGACCGCCGTCAAGCCCAAGATAGGACCAAAGTGGAGTATTGCAAGTCATGAACTGCTCATCCACCTGGGCTCTATCCTTAAGCATCATGGGTCACCACCCACGGCCAACAGGTGGCCCCATTGGGGGAGTCTTCCCCTCTGCAGACGTGCAGTCGGTGCATTCTAATGCCCCAACCGACAGGGCGGCCTAGTCTGTAGTGTTCCTTGATAGAAAAGAGTGTAGTATCAGTAGATACTCCTAGTAATCCTAGTCTGTACACCTTCTGGCACAAAAATTCAGACCATATGACCTTTAGGCACCCGTTTTTGATTTCGATTAAGAAAGGACATGTTTTTCATTTACACTGTCAATATCCGGTTGTTTTAACAGACGAAAAACATCTCCTTTCTTAATCAAGATCAAAAAGGTGTGCCTAAAGGTCATATGGTCTGAAAGTTCAATTAGCAACTGATTCGAGTACAGCTAAAAGACAATTTTAAATGCATTCTGTAGATGTTTCACATTGGCCAATTTTTACCAGATGCAGGGAAAGTGCTGCTGATGTAGGGAAAGTTCATAAATAGAAGTGGTAATTTGGCATACATGTTATACCACAGATACTACAACACAAATGATCAATACTAAATTCCAAAGTCTATTTTAAAGGGACTGAAAAAGAAGTTTACTATACACAGTAAATTTGGAATAACAAGCTGAAGTAGATCATGTCAGATATAAATGATAAAAGCACTTTATAAAGTGACTATTTAGTCTTTAAGAGCTTTAAACCAGTAGTTCTCAACTAGGGGGCCGTATGGGCCCCCAGGGACCATAAAACACTTTTGGAGGTCCCGACAAGCAAAACATCTAATTATAAAAATATAATAGGACTTTTAAACATTGAATGGTTTGTTTCATGTATGTATGAACACAGTGGCTCCATTATAGTAATAATATCATCCTATTTCTCCTTGTGAATTTTTTACATCAGTGTTGGTTGTTTTACAGCATATCAACCTTTTCTGGGTCATAATACAGAATAAAGACATTTTTTAGACAAAGAGTTGCGCACAGTACCTGCTATTGCTTAAGTGGTCACCTAATTAAGTGTTGAACAAGCTCATTGCTGCTTAACTTCCATGATCTAGCAGGAACCAGTGCTTTCAGCATGACTAATAGTGTTAGTTGGTGTTCTTTCACTAGAGTCACTAGAGTCGGAGTGACAGCAAGTCTCCAGGACTCTTCTGAGTATGATAGCCGATCTAAATGTTGTTGTTAAACAAAACCCCTCTCAAACCCTTTTTCATGGAGCTGAAGAGAGGCAAACATTATTCTAGTGATGAGGAAGTGAAATCAGGAAGTGAAATCAAATGAAATCTGTAGTGAAGAAGTGGCTCAAAGAACAGTCAACATAAATTTAAGGGGCAGGGATACATGCTCTCAATCGAGGAGGGAAAATTCCTATTGAAACAAACAGTGACTATGTGAAGTAGGGATGTGATCCACAGAGGACTAGGTTCATGTTAATGTATGATACATGTTACTGCGTCGGTAATTATACTTGTCCTAAACAAAATGATATTACCCTCTTTATATATAATATATAATATATATATATATATATATATATATATATATATATATATGACACCTTGTCCATTAGGTTGTGTGTCTGTGGATGCGACTCCCCGAATTGGGAAGTCGTCGTCCTGGAGGTGACCTTGTCCTCTGTAATCCTGCGATGGGCGTCAAGACAAATATAGGTGAAGTGGCTGCGCGTGAATTACCATTACCATTGACTAGATGATTTGGCATTCACCGTTTGTGGCGTGGGCTGGTGGTCCAGGTGTAGAGTTTCCGCTCTTCACTCTGTGGTCCACTGGTTCAATCTCTAGTGGCGGAGATTGTGGTATCCACTGCTGATGAGACCAAAGGAGGTCAAAACAGCTGTCCAGTGCCCCGGATGTCGCACATGGTGTTTGCCAAGTTGTCTGGTCATGGTAATTTAATTCAATTATCAAATATATACACACACACACACACACACAGTTTTTTTTACTTTTTCACTTCTTCCTGATAATTGTGGTAGCATTTGAAATTGACTAAGCAAATGTTTGGTTTGATTTGGTTTCTTTGTTTAATGGCATATCAAACTTCATAGGTTATTTAATGCCAAAAGGCATCCTTGCAGATGAACAGTAGTAGTACTATCTAACCTTTTTACTATTACTATTACAAGTACTATTACTACTACTACTTCTATGACTATTACTATTATTACTGCTACTCTTACTCCTATGACCATTGCTATTATTACTGCTACTCTTACTCCTATGACTACTGCTATTATTACTGCTACTCTTACTCCTATGACTACTGCTATTATTACTGGCTACTCTTACTCCTATGACCATTGCTATTATTACTGCTACTCTTACTCTATGACCATTGCTATTATTACTGCTACTCTTACTCCTATGACTACTGCTATTATTACTGCTACTCTTACTCCTATGACCATTGCTATTATTACTGCTACTCTTACTCCTATGACTACTGCTATTATTACTGCTTTACTCTTACTCCTATGACTACTGCTATTATTACAGCTATATTACTCCTATGACTATTGCTATTATTACAGCTACTATTACTCCTATGACTATTGCTATTATTACAGCTACTATTACTCCTATGACTATTGGACTATTGCTATTATTACAGCTACTATTACTCCTATGACTATTACTGCTACTATTACTCCTATGACTATTACTATTATTACTGTGACTCCTATGACTATTACTACTGTGACTCCTATGACTATTACTATTATTACTGTGACTATTACTCCTATGATGACTACTATGACTATTACTGTGACTATACTATTATTACTATGACTATTACTATTATTACTGTGACTATTACTATTATTACTACTATTACTACTACAAATACTCCTATGACTTACTATTATTACTTCTACAAATACTTCTATTATTATTATCACCATTATTATTATTACTACTACTACAAATATTACTATTCATAACATTTTAAATCTCCTTTCAGTTCTTTTCTCTGATCCATATCAAACATGACTATTTCATATGTAATTTTACCCCTGTCATTTTTTTTTTTCTGACAATTTTATTTCATTTCTATTTTTGTAATCTTACAAGAAATCTCGTTACTTTTTTTTTTTATTTCATCACTTATTCATAGATTTCCAGTCATTTGAATATGCAAAGATTATTACACTAAAAAAGAAAAATTTTAAAACAACCAGATGAGATCCATCTTATCAAGTAGATTTTTGGCAGCCTCCATGCCCTCACTCCCAGGGCACCGCTCACCCCACTTCCTATTTTTTTTTTTTTTTTTTTTTATAAAAGAGAAGTAGCAGGATCTATCTGTACTCAGCATGGATTTTTTTTTTTTAAGTGGCCTTCTCTCTTTAGCAATTAAGTCTACAACCCATAAAACCCATTGGGTTCCCAGTAGTAGTAGTGGTGGTGGTCCATGATGATACTGATACTTCTATTTAGGAAAGAGTGAAGAAGTTTAGTATGGTATATCAAGAATCTGGATGATGAAAAAAAAATTAAATAAAATAAAAAAGTTGACTTTACAATGCAAACTTTTACTAAAATCATCATCAACCCAAGTTCAAATCCTAGATGAAGCTACAGTTCACATAGCATTAATACTCTTGGGAAAGGTATGAATCCAACTATTCTCCCTCCAGCTATGGGTAATAGTAGAGCAGACTGGGCTCATAAAAATTGGTTAGGTAACCAGTCTAGAAGAAAAACGCTGAATTCAAACCTGTTAAACTCCACTTGGGGTGGTCACTACTAGAATAGGCTCAGTCCTTATTAGTGATCTATTTCACTAACTACTAATCATCACCCATTTGCAAATTGTGCTGGAAATTGTTTTATTCTCTAAGACCATTTTATGTATATTGCTCTAATAAAAGTCTTGCTATAATGTTTAAGTTATGGTTTTATACACGTACATAAATATGAGTATATAAAGGGCAGTTGTGTGTATATGTATGTCTGGAGGAAACTTCAAAAATAAAAATTAATGACAAAGTAAATATATATACACATTAAATATCACCAGGGCTTGGTTTTTGAGCAAAAATAGAGATTTGATTTATATTCGTAAAGATAATTAAAAAATAAAATTTAAATGATAACAGCATGGAGTTTGTTTTGTTTTTTTCATTTAATATTTTAGATAGTAGACATTAACATTTTCAGTGCAAGGTCTATTTTTTTTTACATAGGGATTTAAATGGGGCATCCAACGAGGATTCAACTCACGATTCAGTAATATTGGATCTGTGGGACTAACTTTAAAAAATCCCCCTCTACCCAGGCGATGCCGGGTAACCACTGCTAGTATATATATATATATATATATATATCAAAGAAAAGGCGTAAATACCGGTCATATTAGTAGTTATAAATGTATGTCCACTGCACACACACACACACACACACACATACACATTTCGGCTTCATCAGACAGCAGATTTTTTAACAATGGAATATTAAAATTAGTCCAAGTAGGGAGTTCAATGTACAATAGTTTAGGAATTATATACAGAAGAATATATTTAACAAAGAAAAAGGCTTAAATATCAGTCATATTAAAAATCTACAGTTTGATGAGGCCGATTATATATATATATGTGTGTAAAGTCGTCGGGGCTGCCTAATGTCGGTATCAGCCAATCAGCGAGTGAATCTATCCCCTTTTCACTAGCACTAGACCAAGGAGATTGTTTTTGCATCCGAGGTGGAGCGCCACACCTACCATCAGCTCCTTACTTTACCGCACAGATCCCTGTGCTACTCATAACGCCGAGTTGGCAAGGACCAGTATCGAACTAGGAACCTTGTGATTTCTAGCCGAACGCTCTACCGACTGAGCTAACCCGGCCCATCAAAAAGGTAAAAGTATTTAATTGACTTGTATGTTGGGGATAATTTTATTTGGGATCATCAATATCTCCTGTACATCCACAATGAATGCTCATGTTGATGCACACTTATAGATTTATACAAGGATTTTTACAAATCTTTAAAAGAGCTCAATGCAAGATAATTAACAAATTAATTATATAAAGAGCAATATTTACACTTTCAATAAGAAAGAAAAACTTAAAAAAAAATATGGCTATTATAAATCTATTTCAACCAGAACTCAATAAATGAGCCTAGTTTCATCTGGCAGGTAGTTTCATCAGACAAGGCAACAAGCAAGCCGTAATTCAATATGGATCCTGATATTATGTAGGTGGCTGTATGATGAAACTGGGCTCATTTACTGAAAGTATATATATATATATATATATATATATAAAAGCGTGTGGTGCGATGGTTAGGTTAAAGTCATGGGAAATGGACTCGTCGCCCAGAGTTCAAATCCTGGATGTGATAATTGCATTTAACTTTGCGCTAATACCGTTGGGAAAGGTATGAATTCTACTCTCCCTCCAGCTATGGATAAATAGTAGGGCAGACTGGGCCCTTTAACCTTGGTTAGGCGACCAGTCTAGGAGAAGGAAAACTGAATTCAAACCTGTTGAACTCCGCTTAAGAAATTGACCTTGTGTCACATCCTGCTCATGCAGATGGGTTGGTATATATATATATCCATCCATGTAGATGGGTTACTAGGTAAGTTGGTATTAGGATGATTCTAAGCTGTCCCTTACTATAGACACAACCACCTCCTAAAAAGATGAGATAAACTGAAACCCTATATATTTACAGGAACAACTGGATAAATATATAAAGCCTCATGAATTATCTGGGTACCATTTTCAAAAAAGTTAGTAGTCTGATGAAACTATAGGTATAAGCAGATACCTGTGGGCAGAAATAGATCTATAACCACAAAATGGCCGATTTTTAAGCCTTTTTCTTTACACATTATATATATATATATATATATATATATATATATATATATATATATACACACACACACACACAGCATCCCTGGCACACTAAAACCTAAAAGGATGCAGTAAAATCATATACATGCATACCAGTGTTTTTCTTTTTTCTTCCCTTGCCATTTCAAGCTAACTGGAAATACATTTCAATAGTTTCTTAGAAATGAATTACACAGGATAGGTTACAATGTAGGGGGTTAGCCGGCTTTAGTTTGGACCATAAATTTTCCCCAGGGATTCATTCAAAGTAAATGTGTGTGTCCCAGGATGCACTAAATAAAAAAGCTATCAGCATCACAGTTAATTTAAAAGCTGCTATGTTTTGATGGATGAGATTTTTGGAAATGTTCCTCCTCCATATGAAGTTGGAATCTTAATCTATTATAGATTCTAGAAATTGATTATCACTTTGGCTGTCTGAGAGACATTTTTTGATTTGATTTCTTGATGAAACACGCCACCCCTCCCCCATCCACCCCACCCCCCAAACTTTTCTAAAAGACAAGGTGCTGAATTCAAATCCAATCGATTAAATTTATTAAAAGGACACCTCCGCCGATCAATCTTCAGTTCAATGAATCTATCTTGAGAAACTTTCGACTTTGCACAAGATACCCGCCCACTGGTACAGTATTTAATATTGCTTGTCTCATGTCTGAAGCATTTTACTAAGTAGAATCAAAATCCAATGGGCAATGTCTGCACAGGTTTGTATCCTGTTCATAGCGCCATATTGAGGTCAGTCAGTCAATCAGTCAGTATTCTGCCAGTTTGGACAAAAGCAACTGGCTAAGCACAACTGAACTAGAGTCCAAAACAACAGATACTTATGGAACTCAAGAATATTCCATTCATGTATTTGGGTGATTCCATTCCTTGAGTCCTGATTGGTTTCTATGATGTTATGAGGCTTCATAAATACCCTGGCATTCTGCAGGAGGATTGCAACAAGGTTAGATCTGTATTCAGTTATGGCTACGTGTTGCTTTGTCTTACCAATTCGACGGTAATTGGAACTTAGTATGATTATTCTACATGCCTCTTGGTGCCTCTATTGGATGAGATGTGAGACGTGGCAAAGTGGGAAAGAAGAAGAGTGAGAGGTGAGAATGTTCAGGAAGTTTGGGACAAAGCATTGACTGAGCGAGACGGGGCTCTCGCTCAGGGCAGTTTAACTATGGGAAAATAAATATCTCATGAGAACAAGAGAAGTCGTCTTGTGTTATTATTAAAAACTATAAATGGCACGATTGGCCACCCACTGGTATGGTATTAATATTAATGTAGAGATTTGTGTAGACTGATCAGTATTCAACTGATTTTGATTGGCTGGTGGTTTTATTGTGGATATTTTTATCCATATATACTGAACATTTGACCATGTTCTGTCAGCTGCTACAAAGTGTATTCAGTTATATTTTTGTCTGGTGACTGGACGCTACTGACAGCCCTCCTGTGAAGGTGGTATGATGTTCATTCTACAATGTCTGAAGTATTGGCTGTTTTAGTGTGGATATTTTTATTCATATATACTGAACACCTGACCATGTTCTGTCAGCTGCTACAAAGTGTATTCGGTTATACTCTGTCTTTTTTTGTCTGGTGACTGGACGCTAGTGACAGCCCTTCTGTGAAGGTGAGTATGATGTTCATTCTACTGGAATGAGCTTGGCCAAGATACATTGTGGAATAGCACAGCCTGCTATATAAACCACCTACCAAATTGGGATTCCTGGAGCAGATTCAACTTGCAATACAGTTCAATACTGATCACCTTATACGACATTCTACATTCTCAAGGGCATGAGGGTGAAGTAGTTTGGTTTGCTTTGTTTTATGGCATATCAACCTCAGTGGGTCATTTAATGCCGATAACATTTTGAAATAAATTAATTCTTAAAGGATACTCAATTTTTTTTATAAACACATTTTTCTATTGAACCCATAGATGGGACCCTAACAGGTACTACTACTCCGAGTCAGAGTGGATCAGGGAGCAATGGTGATGAAGGGGTGCTCCATGTTCCCCAAACCTTCAGAACTGGAACCTCAACATCAGATAGAGTTTAACGTCATTCACAGAACATGAAGACCCTCAGCCACCGCCTTCTAGCACCCATATGATAAAAAGGGTTGGGGCAATCATATAGCATGTCATGGACTGCTCAACCACCTGGGTTCCATCCTTAAACATCACAGGCCACCACCCACAGCCAACAGGTTGTCCCGATTTGGGGGAGTCTTACCCCTCTGCAGATGTGCAGTCGGTGTATTATAACGCCTCAGCCGACAGGGCGGATGAGGGTAAAGTGAATGTAAATAGCCTTGGACAGAATTTGAACCCTGATTGCCAATTCTGTTTCCTGTACTAATAATCATGATACCAACCACGCCATTGTACTTTATTTACTTGTACAAAATTACAATTAGTGTCTGGTATGTCTTAAATAAGGAGGGAGGGAGGGACAAAGAAAAAGAGAGAGAGGGAAAGAGGGAGAGGGAAGGACAAAGAAAAAGAGAGAGAGGGAAGGACAAAGAAGGAGAGCAAGGGAGAGTAATGTGACTTTGTTGTAAGATGAACACTTGACAATTGGTTCAAGTATTGGAGAGATAAGTTGCACTCTGACTGTAAAAATGTTTCCTTCTCAGCGATGACCCTAAGTAGAAGAGAGCCAGCTTTTAAATTAGCTAAATAAAAAAAAAAGATAAAAAAAAGAAGGAGAATAACATTAACATTGTTAAGTGATTTTTACTTGTTTCACTCGTATAAAAATAGATGACCAACAGTTGAAACGGAGATGGGTATAACTGTAGTCATTTACTGTGCTTAGCTTAGTATAGCAGCAGGCATGGCCTACTATTATATATGGCCCCACATGTCTATAATAAATAATAAAATAGTAGGTAATTACCCATCTACATACTAAACAAGCTCTTTATTGCTTAACTTTAGCTTGACTTAATGTAAGTCTTTAAATTCTTGTCAAAACTCAAAATATGAATTAATTTTCTCAAAGTTATAGACAGTGGTCATATTGTGGTATGCATTGTGTGAGGCTAACAAGTTATGGAGTTTGATTCTCACTAGGTGGCCCTTATTTCTGACCTGGTGCACAGTCCACTAATATATATTGCCCCACATGTTACATGAGCAAGTAAATTTTGAACCCAGCCACCGCCTTCTAGCACATGATAAAATGGGTTGGGGGTTGCCATAAAGGCAATAGGGTTGGGACAATCATATAGGTACTGGAGGCGCGTGGTCTAATGGTTAGAGTCGTGGGAAATGGACTCGTCTACCCGAGTTCAATTCTGGACGAAGCTGTTGGCTTTTCACATGGCGCTAATACCCTTGGGAAAGGTATGAATCCAATTCTTCCTCCAGCTATGGGTAAAATAGCAGGGTAGACTGGGCTCTTTAACCATGGCTAGGTAACCAGTCTAGGAGAAGGACAACTCTGAATTCAAACCTGTTAAACTCCGCTTAAAATTTGACCTTGTGTTGCATCCTGCTCGTGCGGAGGGGTTGGTAAATATATATAGGTATTAGGGCTTGACATGGCCCACCAACTGATCGAAGGGTGCCTCTCCAACCACCTGTCTAGCCTAATTAAGGGCCAAAGTGGGGGTGTTGCATGTCATGGACTGCTCAGTCACCAGGATTCCATCCTTAAGATTTTGAGTTTTCACAAGAACTTAAAGGCTTGTGTCACTTCGTAT
Organism: Doryteuthis pealeii; assembly: GCA_023376005.1. Lineage (NCBI taxonomy): Eukaryota > Metazoa > Mollusca > Cephalopoda > Myopsida > Loliginidae > Doryteuthis > Doryteuthis pealeii. The sequence continues at coordinate 75,672,470 of CM042168.1, forward strand.
TAGTGTTGGGATTTTTTTTAATTGAAAAATTGCACCCCTAGGTGTGTCCTTGGGATGCTGTAAAGATATGTGTAGACTGATCAGTATTTAACTGTGTTTCGAGTTGAATCTGCTTCAGTCTACACAAATCTCTACATGGCACTGCGAACAGGATTTTGATTGGCTGGTGATTTTAGTGTGGATATTTTTATCCGTATATACTGAACACTTGACCATGTCCTGTCAGTTGAAACTTTTGACTCCCCTAGTATCTACTGCTCTTTTGTATTATATATTGCACAAAAAAAAAAAAAAAAAAGTGTATTCAATCCATTCAATTCTAATTATCCCGTGACCTAGTAGAATATCAGGACATCATGCAGATTCATTCAAGTCATTTCTTGGGGTGACGGAGATTACTTGTCAACAGGGCTGTGGAGTCAATACATAAAACCTTCGACTCTAAACTACCCCCCAGGGCTCCAGACTAACTTTTTTTTTTACCAGTCTTGAAACTATTTTAAACTGTCCCCGAAATCAAAAATTTTTTTTTTTTTTTTGTTTTTCTTTACTTTGATATCATCTCTAGTTTTTAGTAGCATAATAAAAACACCATTAAAACATTTAGGAAATAATGTTTATTTTTGTCTATTTAGTCTTGAAATTGTTGTCTCCCGGGTTTTGGTTTTTTTTTTTTTCGTTTAAGATTCAATGGGAGTAAAATAGGGAATTAAATCCAACAGTAGAAAAATAGAAAAACTCAAAGTATTCCAAATGATGAGTTTATTCTTGATTATGAGCTAAGTATGTGGTTGGTTTGAACAACAACAACTAAACACTACTGACTGGTGCCCAAAACAGCTGCTTTTATGGAACTCAGAAATACTCCATTCATGTATTTGGGTGATTCCATTCCTTGAGTCCTGATTGGCTACTTAGTTTCTGTGATGTTATGATGCTTCATAAATACTCTGGTATTCTGCAGTAGGCTTGCAACAAGGTAAGATCCGTATCAAGTTATGGCTTCCTTGTTGCCTTGTGTTACCAATTCGACAGTAATTGGAACTTAGTATGTTTATTCTACAAAGTCAACGTTATGTTTCGGTTTATGTAACCTTCATCAGGACAGGAAGTAAAATGCAGTGTGGTGATAGTGGATGACCTGTGAAAAAAATGGGAGAATTGTCGGTTGTATATAAAGGGGGAGTTGGTTACGGGACGTGTGAAGATATTCACGTGGTGAGGAGCTGTGGTGGCTTCATCAAGGAGCATGGGTATGGGATGGCGAGTAATTAAGTTGACAGAAATTAACGATATCTCAATGAAAATCTGTGTTAGATTTGTCTCAAAACAGCCCCATGTTGTAGGTGTATTTAAAATCCTGCAACGTGTCTTATATATCACTAAGAAATAAAGTTTTACACAATATATAATATATTTTACCAACATCCCCGTTTAAGATAAATGTTTTTTTTCGATTGAATTTGAATAAATTTCAATTGAATTTCTACAAAACGCAATTCCCCATGCCCCAATATAACAACATAAATATGTATCTGTATATGAATATAATAATTTTATTTTAAACGATCGGGGGGGGGAGAAATTTCTAAATTGATTTGCCGATAAAAAGCTGGGGGGGGGCATTGTAAAATATCTACATTAATTTGGTGATAAAAAGCAAGAAACATATCTACGCTTGGATGGAATTATGCCTGACACCAGCAAGTAAAAACATAGCGTGAATTAAGGCAGGAGTCCAGGACTACAAAATGCTAAAAAGAACTTTTAATCAAGATCAAATGAAGAAAGAGGCAGGAATCCACTTATGTAGAGTGGTAGTAGCCTCCCTCCCCCAGTGAACATTGTGACAGCTTTCTCACCCCCAGTTAACCTGTTGACCGACAACCTAAGGGTGCGGGAGTTGGGGGAAGTTTTGGAAAATGGTTAATCAGGCAGTCAATGACTGACACTTAACTGTCAGAGCTTGCGAAACCACCCCCTCCCCAATTGGGGTTAGGCTGCAATTTATGAAACAATTTGATTCTCCTTCATCAACTAAAAAAAAAAAAAAAAAAAAAAACACTTCACAACACCCTGTTTTGAGACCAGTCCGGAAGGAGGCTGAAACACTAATAAAGTGAGTTGTATTTTTTATTGGAACATGTGTCTGACTTTCCTTTTCTGTGAACTCTTCATTATATCCTCGTCTTGCCTTTGTCTCCAGCAATTTGTGCCAAGACCCAGCAATGCGAGATTTGTCCCTTCTGTGAAGAGATATATTGTATAGTGTAAAGTTTAACAGAGGCGTATAAGATAGAAATATATATATTTATGTTGCAAATGTACAGTGATATGTATTATGTGAGTCTAGGCCTGGATAGCGTTTGTAAGTAGTTCTATCCCTAAGCATCTGCTATCAGTTCATGATCTTCCTACGCTGCTGTGTTGTGCTGTTCATGTGAGGAAGTAGTTCGTAATACTATTACACCTTCGACTAGGGGTAAAATAGTAGCAGGCCTGATCGGGCTTGCTAGCTATAGCAATAGAGAAAGGAGGAGCTCTCAAAGTATTTTTGATTAACGAGAAGAGAGCCCTGTAGAATGAACATCATACTCCCCTTTACAGGAAGGCTGTGACAAGTTTCCAATCACTAGACAAAAAAAAAAAAAAAAAAAAAAAAAAAAAAAAGAAAAAAAGTGTAACTGAATACACTCTGAAGCAACTGACAAGACATGGTCAAGTGTTCAGAATTTATGGATAAAAATACACACTAAAACGACCAGCCAATCAAAATCCTGGAAATAGACTTGACCATGCCACATAGTAAAATAGCCCAACCTGCTATTTAAACCACTTACCAAGTCTGGATTCTCAGAAGCAGATTCAACTTGCAACACAGTTGAATACTAATCATTCTCCACAAATCTCTACAAGCCCCTTTTAGTTTGAATTTAGAATTTTCCTTTTCCTAGACCGGTTGCCATACCAAGTTTAAAGAGCTCAGTTTGTCTTATTTGTCCATAACTGGCAGGAAAATAGTTGGATTTGTACCTTTCCCATAACTTGGTATGGCAACCAGTCTAGGAGAAGGAAAACTGAATTCAAGCCAAAAGGGGCTTTCTTCTCGTTAGTCAAAAATTATTTTGAAAGTTCCTCCTCCTATTTCTGTTTTCAGAGTTGTATAAAATAAATTTGTCTTAATAGATAAATGGCATGCAGTGAAACGCCAACTGCAATGGTTGGGTCACACCATCCACATGTCTGCAAATGGACTCCCCTGTCAAATATTTTATAGTCAACTCTCAGGTGGCACACAAAGGACAGGAGGCCCCCAAAAGCGGTTCAAAGACCATATTAAGTCAACGCTGAAGAAATGCACCATAACACCTTCAAGCCTGGAAGATCTGGCCTCCAACCGACAGGGTTGGCAAGACATGTGCCACACAGGAGCTGAGTGGCTCAATATCAAGATTATCAGGGCTGCAGAGCAGTGACGTCTTTGTCGTCATGAACTACCAAATACAGATGGGAATTTCCCTTGCAATGTATGTGACTGCATCAGCAAGTCCAGAATTGGACTAACTAGCTACCAGAGGGTCCACAACTGTTGAAGACATGGACTGACGTCATCATTGTCTGCGATGGACTTCTAAAAAGAATAGGTAAATAGTATTTTAGAGGTTTGGTTTGGTTTGGTTTGTTTTACAGCATATCAACCTCAGTGGGTCATTTAATGCCGACAAAGTTTTGAAATGTATTCATTTTTAAATGGATACTCAATTTTTTTTATAAACACATTTTTCTATTTAACCCATAGATGGGACCCTACAAGGTACTACCATTCTGGTCAGAATGGACCAGGGAGTAATGGTGATGAAGGGGTGCTCCACATTCCCCATACCTCCAAAACTGGAACCTCACCATCAGAAAGTCTAATGTCATTCCTAGAACTAAGAGTCCAAAACAGCTGGTACTTATGGAACTCAAGAATAGTCCATTCATGTATTTTAATGATTCCATTCATTGAGTCCTGATTGGCTGTTTGGTTTCCATCTTATGAGGCTTCATAAATACACTGGCATTCTGCAGTAGGATTGCAACAAGGTTAGATTCGTATTGAGTTACAGCGCTTGTTGCCTTGTCTTACCAATTCGATGGTAATTGGAACTTAGTATGATTATTCTACATATAAAAATAATTGCTATGAGTCATGTAAATAAAAATATTTCATACGTAATTTTTCAGTCAGTCAGTTCATGAATAATTGCTAAAACAATACAAGTGTCAAATGTTTTGTCAGGGGGTAAGAGACTTTTTTTAACTAATATAAACAAATTTAAAGGAGGTGCGCGGTGTAATGGTTAGAGTTCTAGGAAATGAACTCGTCGACCAGAGTTCAAATCCTGGATGAGGCTGTTTGCATTTCACATAGCGCTAATACACTTGGAGAAGGTATATATCTAATTACTCTCCCTCCAGCTATTAGTAAATTGTAGAGCAGATTGGGCTCTTTAAACTTGCTTAGGCAACCAGTCAAGGAGAAGGAAAACTCTGAATTCAAACCTGTTAAACTCCACTTAAGAAATTAACTTTATGTTACATCCTACTCATGCAGAGGGGGTTGGTAAATATATATTAACAGTTTTATGGTAAGTCAACCCAAGTACATTAATAAGCATAAACTTAAGAGTTTTCCAAGTTACAAGCTGTCACTTGACAGATTTTTTGCTTTGTGTTCAGAGCTAAAATTCGAGGTACGAGCGAGCTTCAGACACGCTTATGTTAAGTTCACTAAAAACATTTAATTTTCCAAATTTATTACGCCAAAGAAAATATTATTTATAAGAAAATAACCACTAAATCATATTACCGCATATAAGTCATCACATTCTATTTTATTATATTTTGTAGCAGATTGAGAAAAATAGAAACGTATCGAAAATTAAGAATCAGATAAAAAAAATACATCCACGAAATACATCTATAAAAATTAGTCCAGTAAAGGAGACAGGAGTACCAACTTTTATCTCACACTAACAGCATTAAATAACCCACAGGGTTATTATACCATTAAACAAACCAAATGAATTTAATGAAAATTATTTATACCAATTTGAAGATATAACTTGAAATATAGAAATTAGAAACTTTTCAGCATTAAATGACCCAAAAAGGGTTGATATGCCATAAAACAAACAAACCAAAAGCTATCTTATTATTTTTTTATACAATAGTGCTATTTTTCTTATTTAAAAAAAAAATAACAAAAGATTAGAGTGTATTTGTGGGGACTGGGACGGATTAATGGCATTTCAGTTTTATTTCAATGGGGAAACTTGATTTGATATACGAGGAAATTGAGTTACGAGCAGACGAATTAAACTCGTAAGTCAAAGTACCACTGTACTTATTTTACTCACGATATTCAGGACGGCATGACCGAATGTAAGTTAATATCTACGATCCAACTTAACTAATCTCTAACACTCCTGTTTTATGTTGCTACAGAGAAATATTCACTGGAATGTGTGTTTGTTTATAATTTTGTTTCACCTAATTTTATTTTATTTTTGCCACAAGATTGTTGCTTTTTTTGTGTGACTATGTCCGTGTGTCTGCTCGAAATACTGCGTAAATGTTGTTTTTTTTTCCAAAACATAAGTAAACTGTATCATTTTTTTTTTTTTTTTTTTTTTTCTTTTTAAATTCTAGCCTTATACGAACCGGATAAAAAGTTGAATAAATGGTGAATTTAGCTGCTATAAGTCGGTATTATATACAAGAGTGTTTATTTTTTTTTTTTTTTTTTTTTGAGTTTTAATATTTTAAGTATTTTTTTAATTTTAGAGTAATATTTTTTTTAAGTTTTTATTTTCATTTTTGGGGGGAGTTTACATTTTTATGGAGAGGGGAGGGTTTTTTTCCTAAAGTTTTTTTTTTAGTTATTATTCTTTCTTTTTTTTTTTTTTGGGGGGGGGCAGTTTTTTTTTCTAGCTATTTTTTAGGGTTTTTTTATTAGTAATTTTTTCTAGTTTTGAGTTTTAACTTTGGATCATATGACCTTTAGGCACCCCTTTTGCGATCTCGTTTCATAAGGACATTTTTTTTCATTTACACCATCAATATCCGGTTGTTTGTTAACAGACGATTTTTAGAGTTATTTTTTTTTTAATTATAAAACTAACCCTAACCCTAACCCCTAACATAACAACAACCGGATTTTGACGGTGTAAATGAAAAAAATGTCCTTATGAATCGAGATCGCAAAAGGGGTACCTAAAGGTCATATGATCCTTTTTTTAGCTTTTATTTATTTATTTTAAATAATTTTATTTTGTTTTTTCAGAATTTTGTAGCCCAAATTTAATACCACTATGTATGTTATATACGAGTGCGTTTTATACACAAAAAAATACGGTATCATTGCATTACTTTCTTAAAGTATTGCCTAATCTTGAGGACCAGAGAGTACAACAATAGAAATGCGACAATAATAACTAATACGTAGAGAGTAATTCCAATAAATCAGGGTTACAATATAATTTTAAACTGCCTTTTTTTTTTCTTGGGATAGGCACCTACCTTTTCTCTCCACCCCATTCATTCATTTGTTATTCTAAATAAATAAATAAAAAAAAGCAAAGAAAATCTACTAAAATATATCCCAGCAGTTACAGGAGTGACACCGGGGAATTCTAAGTTCCCCTCCCCCTCCAAAGGAAAAGAAAATTATTTTTGATAAATACCAATGTCCAAGGGGAGGCACATAATAACTGTTGGGTTTTGTGACCAAGATATTTGGGCGTTTCCCCCACTAACACTCATGGTCGATACCCAAGCTGAAAACCAGGTTGGTTAATTATTTAGATTTTAAGGCATGCCAACCCTTGGGTTATTTTATGTCGAAGACGTTTTGTTTGATTCATCTATTATTGGGCATTCAATTTTTGGTAATCTGAACATTAGCTACATAAATGAGAGTAACCTCTCCTTGTTTCTTTCACTTTGAGGAAGCCTTATGTTTTAATACGAAAATATCATAAAATGTGTTCTTAATTGTGCTTTTTGTGCATTATTTGAAATGAACTTAATTGTTATTAAGAACACATTTTATATGTTTGTGTTAAAACATGCAGTTGTATTGATTCGTACAGATTCGTATTTTCAGTGTAGATTTATGGTGAAATGAAAATGGACGACCAAAACATAAGGCTTCTTCAAAGTGAAAAAACAAAAACAAAGGGATGTTACTCTCATTTATGTAGCTAATGTTCAGATTACCCTTTTTTTTTTCAAACTCATTTTTTTAAACACATTTTCTTAAAACTCAGTTGTGATATATTTAACCCATAGATAGAACCCTAACAGGTACCACCATTCCGAGTCAGGGTGGACTTGAGAGTAATGGCGATGAAGGGGTACTCCATATTCCCCACACCTCCAGAATTGGAACTTCACAACTAGATGCAGTTTAACGTCATTCCCAGGACACTAAGACCCTCAGCCACCGACTTCAAGCACATAAAAAGGGTTTGGGCTTGCCATCAAGGCAATAGGGTTGGGACAATCATACAGGTGCTATGGCTTGACGTGACCAACCGATTGATTAGACCTCCCGTCTAACCTAAGTAATAGTCAAAATAGAGTGTTGTATGTTATGGACTGCTCAGCCACCAGGATTCCGTCCTTAAGCATAATAGGTAGTCACATACAGCCAATAGGTGACCCCCATGGGTGGGGGTGGGGTTACCCCTCTGTAAATGTGCAATCGGTGTATTCTAAAGCCGCAGCAGACCTGATAACCAAGATTTCGAAACAAACTGATTTCCAAATCAAACAATTCCTCACTTAAAAAACTGACGCAACACAATCTTGCTTCTTCCTACACCTGATGGTTGGGTTGGCTAAAAAAAAAAAAAATTCAAGAAGTTTAATGTTAAATAATCAATCTAAGTAGAAATATAGTTAGTATATTTGAATGTGCTAGTGGTGCAATGATTATTGTCGTAGATAATGGAGGATACGGTGTCACGACTTCAAATCCCGGACGAGGCTGTTTACATTTCACATAGCGCTAATACCACAACAGGTCTTTGAAGTAAGCCGATGTAGATTTCACTAACCCAGTACGAGTTCTTTGTGCCCCCTCCCCCCTCATGTCAACTTGAATTTTTATCTCCCTATCCTCCCTCGCGCTCCGTCCGTCAACATCAGACATCAAAGTAAGTAGGAATATTAAAGATTGTAGTTTGGATAGGACTATAGCATCAAACAATAACTCCAGTTGTAAAAGAATAATATTACTTGGATAAATATTTTATTTGAATAGATTTATTTACAAAACAAAAAATAATGGGTATCATTATAGAATGTGGCCTACGAAATCACGTCTCTCTTATAGTATGTGGCCGACCATAAAAAGCATATTATAAGGTTATAATAATAACTCCTAACCCTAACCCTATTGTAAATTATGGATAAATTCTTTTTTAATTATTCTTAATTACTATATACAGCTGATGACTGAACTGCATTTCTTGAAATTGAATATATGTGAAAAATAATTAGTTTCAATAAATTGCCTACTATTTATATCTATAAATATACTCTTACTGAGGTAGGACACATTCAAAACAGGTAGGTCACATACTATAACAGAATCAAAAAGGTAGGCCACATACTATAACAGCACCAAATAATGTACCACCAGCTTTATCTTGTATTGTTTCAATGGGATCTTTGAATTTTTTTCTTTGTCCCACCACCATTTTTCAAATTTGACCTTGTGACTCCCTCCAAATCTCATGGTCTCCAAGGGGCCCCGTAGATAAACCCTGTTATAAAGAACGCTTTTTAAATATCTATAAAATTGGATTATTTCTACTTTTCAGCTTTTGGTCTTCAAGAGAAACCAACTGATATATTAAGATTACATTCTACCCTTCTATCGGGAGAAACATGGTCAGCTGTTGTTGGTTGGATTTTACGGCATGTCAACCTATTCGGTCATTTTATGCCGAAGACGGTTTATTGTATTCATTCTTGATGGGTACTCAGTATTTTTAAACACATTTTTAAACTCTTTTTTCTATTTCACTATCTATATTACTACCACTCCGGGTCAGAGTTGACATGCGAGTAATAGCAATAAATAGGTACTCCACATTTTCCACAGCTCCAGAATTGGAACTTCATGATCAGATAGAGTTAAACGTCATACCAGGACACTAAAACCTTCAGCCACCGCCTTCTAACACATATTTGATAAAAAGGGTTGGGGCTTGCCCTAAGGGCATAGGGTCTGAACAAATATGAGTACTAGGGCTTGACGTGACCAGCCGATTGATCGGAGGGGGCCTCTCCGACTGCCTGTCTAGCCCAAGTAAGAACAAAGTGGAGTGTTTCATGTCATGGACTGCTCGGCCATCAGAGTTGGTCAGCGGTGAGGGACGAATTATCAAGTTTGAGGAAAATATTACACGAAAATTGTTGTTGCGTACCTCAGAAAGAGTCCCGCGGACCGCATGTTTAAGACTCCCGGTTCATACCTTTCCCGATGGGATTAGTCCAAAAGAGAACGTAATAGCGCAACTGGATTTCAAACTCGTTTACTACGATATCGCAGTCTAGACACGTTAGCAACGACACCACGGGGACTCCCCCAAACATATTAGGGATGGTGCAATTTTTATTTTCCGTCCGGTTTGGTCGAATAATTAAATATCTCTTGAACTTTAAATCATTCGAATAATTATTTTTATAACTGGGATTACCAAGGTAACTATCCATTTAAATTTAAGGTCAAATTATTAACAAACAAAAAATATTTCTGTTTCTGATATCAATCAAAACAAATATTTTTTTTTTTTTTATTTTTATTTTTTAAATGGATGGGGTCTTTTTTTACCTCTTTTTTTAAAAAGATTTTCAACAACCACAAACAAAATAGTCGCCCTGTCGACAGCGTTTATAATACCCTGACTGTATCCCCTGCTGAGGGGTAACCCTCCGTCCCAAAAAAGGCTGTGGTGTTAGTACCTGTTAAGATTCCATGTATGGCTTAAATAGATATGTTTAAAAAGTTGAGTTTTTAAAAAAATTGAATACCCAACAAGAATGAATAAAAAGAAACGTCTTCGGCATAAATTAACCCAAGATTTGACATGCCGTAAAATCTAACCAACAAAAAGGGAGGGGCGTACTGAGTATGACACTAATCGGAATCTGATAGTAAGGTTCAAATTCTGGAGATCTGAAAAGTATGGAGTACCCTTTCATTGCTATTACTCCCGGGTCCACTCTGAACCTAATCAATCTAAAACATAACTCAAAATTTCATTACTAAATAAATTCGAATAGGCTATTTAGCCGGTTCTAAAAGCCAACATCCGGACATTTCATGTTTAACGTCTTTCTCTATAAAAGGTAATGTAAACAACTTTTTACACGCTTCGTGTTTGGAACGAAAAAATATATTACGTTTTCATAAATATCAACAAGAATTCATTGTTAGGGTTGGTTGGGGTTACAATTTTATGCTTTGTTTTAACAATTGATAGTGGAATTTTTTCACTTTGGAAAAAAATCATGATAGTCAAATTTTACCGTTATCATTTCCTTTCATTAAAAAAAAATTTAAAATTTCACATATTTGCTCACAAAGTCATTAACAATATTTATATTTTCCATTTAGAAGAATTTTTTGTATCTATCCTTCACAAAATATAAATCAATATAAATAAACTTTTGTGTTTAATCTATTGTTATTTTTAACATTCCTTGCATTCATAATAAAAAAATATTTACAGCGATAGTAAAATAAGCATAAAAGTAGGTTTGTCTATTTTACGAGGACCGGCTAAATAAGCCTAAAAGCAGGTTTGTCTATTTGACCAGAACCGGCTAAGTAGCCTCTTCCAAATAAATTGACCCAAACGAACTTGTGCCTGGCAATTTTCCAAGTTCTATAGGGTGTGGCACAAAGCTCCAGAAACAGGGCACCCGGTGAGAATTAATTTTGCTTCACTTCACTAACGAATTAATTGACCTTTGAACAGCGGAGTAAAGTGGTTAAATCGAACTTAACGGACTAGTTATTTTATTTCAAAACTTTTACATTTTTTTCAGGTCAGTTAACTTTGAACCACTTATCTTTGAGGGGTAACACAGATTCTCAAGATACGTGGTTCAAAATTAACTGACCTGAAAAAATGTAAAAGTTTTTAAATAAAATAACTGATGCATTTTATCTATTATTAATACTAGAAAATATATGCACCCTCCGAGTGCAAGTATTTAAATTTTAATGTAATAAAATATTGTATTAAATTAGAAAGGCTAATGAAACTAAATAAGAATACAGATAAAAAGATTTGAAACAGAGGGAGTATAATAAAAAATCGAACAACTGAAACTTACTCTTCCATCACTCTCGTCTTTCATTGTTATTTTTTCTAATTTAAGTATTTAGTTATAAGAGGAAGTAAAGAATAAAATGACAGTTATTTTATCTTGTTAATGGATTTCATTTAAGATTCATTGAAGAGATTTTTGCTTATATTCATTAAAATAAAACCAAACAGTTAGAAATCAATAATACCAAGCACATAATTATTAAATTCGATTTTTAAATATTAATATGCAAATTAGCCTTCCCGTTCACACTGTAAACCGCTATTTTGTTGTATATATAAATACAATTGAATGTTGTCAGTATGTAAACATAGTCAACAGTATTAATAATGTAAGACAATTTTATTAATAATTGAGGTTTAGATAAAAATAAAATCATGGAGAATGTGATGTCAATAACTAAGAGAATTGTGACTTGAGTAGGAATATAGTTTCGGTTACAGACAGAAAAACACACAATCTCCATTATAATAAGATATCAATACTGAAAATTTCATTAAATTTGGTTAATTCCCTGATTTTTGGTATTTTTTTTCTTTCGGTGGGGTGATATACGATGGTGGAATTTAGGTCCGTTAAGTTCGATTTAACAGCTAAACTTGACAATCCAGGTGTTGTAACAGACGCCCACTTTACAACTAGACTAACACGTTGCTGGTTGGCTGGATTTTACGGCATGTCAACCCTTGTGGGGTCAGTTTATGCCAAAGACATTTATGTTTTACTTATCCTTGATGGGTACTCAATTTTTCTTTTTTAAACTAATTTTTTTTCTATGTAACCCATACATGGGACCCTAACAGGTACTACCACTCCGGGTCAGAGTGGACCTGAGAGTAATGGTGATGAAGGGGTACTCCCTATTACCCACAGCTCCAGAATTGGAATGTCACCATCAGATAGAGTTTAAAGTCATACCCAGGACACTAAGACCCTCAACCAGCGCCTATGATCTAGCACATATGATAAAAGGGGTTGAGGCTTGCCATAGAGACAACAGAGTTGGGACAATCATTTAAGTGCTAGGGCTTGACATGATCAGCCGATTGATTGGAGATAGCCTTTCCGACTGCCCGTCTAGCCTAATTAGGGGTCAATGTGAAGTGTTTCATGTCATGGATTGCTCAGTCACCAGGGTTCCATCCTTAAGCATCACGATTCGCCACCCACGGCCAACAGTTAGCCCCATTGTGCACGCTCGCGCGCGTGTGTGTGTGTGTGTGTAAGGGGTCTTACCCCTATGCAGAGGTGTATTCTAAAGCCCCAGCCGACATCGCTAGACTATCCTATCCCTGTTAGGGACACCGAGATGTAAATATTCCCATTAAAAATTTTTTTAAAAACACGCACAAAAAAATTAAGCAGACTAACAAGGACACTGAGATGTAAATACTCCCATTAAAAAAAAATTAATTTGAAAAATTTTTTAAAAATACGCACAAAAAAATTAAGCAATAGAATAGCGACTTGGAAGAAATAAGAAAAACGTGTCTAACAGTTGTTATTTCTTAAGCTTATATCAGTTTGGCACAAGGCCAGCAGTATAGAGCATACAAAAGGATCGAACTTGGTCTAGCTCATTAACCATTACACTACGCGATGTAACCCCTCCCCAACACACATACAAATTGAAAACCCAGTTTTACCTAGGTCCCGTCTCAAAGGGCATGTGTACGAAAAAGTATTAGGCTCAGTGGTAGGCCTTAATGCCTGAGGCACCACACATAAAGGGGGATGCCGACGTGGCTGGACAATTTGTCACTGGTACGCAAGGGGTTGGTTTGTTTGTTATTTTGTTTATATGATTTTAAGCGAATAGTTTATAGGTAAATATTGGTTTGGTTTTATAAACTAGTAGAAATAATTTTCGTTAACTTTATGTGAATTAATAAATTAGTAGAATTAATAAATACCGATGGCTGACCCTCAGCCACTGCCTTCTAGCCCATATGATAAAAGGGTTGGGTGTTTGCCATAAGAGCAATTTGAAGAATACGGTCAGGACAATCATATACCTGGTTGGGCTAGATATAACCAGTCGATTGATCGGGTCGACCTCTCCGACACCCGTCTAGCCCAAGTAATAGCCGAAGTGGAGAGTTGCAGGTTACAGACCACTCAGACACTATCATCCTGTTATCGGGCAACAAGTGGTCCCCATTAGAGGAGGGGGGGGTCTTATCCATCTGCAGTCGGTGTATTTTACAGCCCCAGTCGACATACACAGGAGGGACCACACATACAGCAAAGACCTGGTATCTAATCTGCTCCCACGAATAGATAATAAATATTTACTTGTGTACGACACCAAATATATGTGACAGGAGACAAATGATTGTTTTACTTATTTCGTAAAATTACTTTGTTATATTCGAAGCGGCTACCCGGCATCGCCTAGGTAGAGGTGGGGGGGGGGTAAAAAGTAGTTTCGCAGATCCATTATTATTGTTGAATCGCGAGTTGAATTCTCACGGCACGCCCCATTAAAATCCCTACATATTTAAAAAGATCTTGCGTTGATCCAGCCACTCTGAAAAAAAAAAAAATTAATGTCGGCTATTTAAAATATTAAATGCAAAAAAAAAACAAAAAAAAACTATGCTGTCATCATTTAAATTTTATCTTTTAATTATCTTTATTATTTTTGTTCAAAAAGCAAGATCTGGTGATAGTGAATGTGTATATTAGGTACCACAAATTTGCCCCTGTGAAATTTACCCCCCTATATTTAACACAATGAAACTTGCATAAAAATGAATATTATCTTGAATTTTTTTTTTGTCTATTTGAAAGAAGAAACATTAAACAAACTCCTGGTGATTTTTTTTTTAATTTCAGCTTACGGAAATAATGAAAATTATGATTGAAAAACAATGTTTTCATTTTTGCACAGTTAAATCAACTGAAATTTAACGTAGCCAAAAACAAGTTACGACGGATTTTTTTTTAAATTCTATGAAAAATCAATTAATGGTCCGATTTTCACGAACATTTCCATAACTATTTACCTTTGGATGTAAATATGTCTGAAATAGTTTTTTTCCTAAGATATATTATGAAAAATATTTTTTTTATTTTATGATATATGAAAAAAATGAACCGGAAACAAACGTTTTTTACTTTTTTTTTTACACCATAAACTTCATTGAAAAAGCCATGGAAAACTGGCGAGTTCAATTAAAAGCTGGAAAACAATCCCTGGCAGAAGTAAAAATCCAAAGAGGTATCTTCCAAGGAGAATCGTTATCACCACTACTGTTTATCATAGCAATGATGCCACTCAATCATATACTTAAAAAATGTACAGGGGGATACAAATTCACAAACTCACAAGAAAAGATAAACCACCTCATGTACATAGATGACATAAAAAAAATTTTTCAAAAAATGAAAAAGAATTAGAAACCCTAGTACAAACTATTAGAATATATAGCCAGGATATAGGGATGGAATTTGGAATTGAAAAATGTGCTATGCTAGTAATAAAACGGAGTGAAAGAAAATTAATGGACGGAATACAATTGCCAAATCAGGACACTATAAAATCACTTGATAAAAATGAAAGTTACAAATACTTAGGAATTTTAGAAGCAGACAATATCAAGCAAGCAGAAATGAAAGGAAAAGTTTTAAAAAAAGAATATCTCAGGAGAACTAGAAAGCTTCTAGAAACCAAACTTAACAGCAGAAATCTGATCAAAGGAATCAATACCTAGGCTGTCCCCATAAGAAGATACTCGGGACCATTCTTAAAATGGACAAAAGAAGAACTCAGACAGATTGACCAAAGGACGAGAAAATTAATGACTAATAAGGCTCTCCACCCTAGAGACGATAGAGATAGATTATACGTGTCAAGAAAGGGAGGGGGAAGAGGTCTTGCCAAAATAGAGGACTGCGTAGAAACCACAATCCAACAACTCGAAGAATACACAAAAAAGAGCAAAGACAGATTACTTATGGAGTCCAACAATAGTAGATGTGATATAGGGACAAACAGAAAAACAACAAAGACTAGAAAACAAAACAAAAAAAACCTGGACGTGGTTAAGAAAAGGAAACCTTAAAAGAGAAACTGAATCACTAATAATTGCTGCATAGAATAATGCCATAAGGACAAACTATATCAAAGCAAAAATTGATAAGACCCAGCAAAATAGTAAATGTAGACTATGCGGTAATAGAGATGAGACTGTAAACCATGTACTATGCGAATGTAGCAAACTAGCACAACGGGAGTACAAAACTAGACACGACTGGGTTGGGAAGGTGATCTACTGGGAATTATGCAAAAAATTAAATTTTGACCATACAACAAAATGGTATATGCATAAACCAGAATCTGTTCATGAGAACGAAACGCATAAAATTCTCTGGGACTTTGAAATAAAAACGGATCACCTTATCCCAGCAAGAAGACCAGATCTAGTTTTGATTAATAAAAAAGAAAGAACTTGTCAACTGGTGGATTTTGCAGTTCCAGCAGATCACAGGGTGAAGCTAAAGGAAAATGAAAAAAATGGACAAATACCTGGACTTTGCCAGAGAACTGAAAAAGTTATGGAATATGAAAGTCAAAGTGATACCAATTGTAGTTGGTGCACTTGGAACGGTCCCAAAAGGATTGGAAAGGGTTTGGAAAGTCTGGAAATCAGAGGAAGGATTGATACCATCCAGAAAATTGCACTGCTGCAATCTACCAGAATACTCAGAAGAGTCCTGGAGATTTGAGGAGACTTGCTGTCACTCAGACTCCAGTGAAAGATCATCAGCTAACACTGATGTGAAAACTCAAAAGGAGTAATTAATAATAGATCTGCGAGACGAACTTGCTAACCATTACACCACGTTTATATTGGTTCCCCTCTTTACCTAGGTGATGCTGGGAGTTTTCCTTCTAGACTAGTTGCCTAACGAGGGTTAAAGAGCCCAGTCTGCACTACTATTTACCCATAGTTGGGGGGAGGGTAATTGGATTCATACCTTTCCCAAGGGTATTAACGCTATGTGAAATGTGGCACCACCGCGCTCTCAACAATAGAAACACCAACAACCAGAAAGTAACCAAAGATGGTCCGTAGATATATCTAATTTTGGCTTAATCTTTTTTTTCTTCCAATAAATCTGTTCAGTGTCCACAATATTAGACACAAACTTAGTTTGAATAAACATTCTTTCAAAACCAAGTCATTTTTTTTAAAACCTTCTGTTGAGGAAATTGTTGTTGACAATATTACATCCACGGCTCCCTCATCTTCATTCAAAACATAGAAAAATGCCTATTATTTAGCAAGCTCGTCCCGCAAATCATTTTATTTTAACTACCATAGTGAGTTAGATCCTTACTAGGTTCCACAAAATGACTGTATCGTGTCAGATTTTATTCATCACCATTTTTTTTATATAGTTTTTCCTCCTTGAGATTCATACCCACTTAAATTGAAGGTTTATATATTAATTTTTTTTTGTGTGTGTGTTTGTAAAAAAAAAAAAAAAAAAGAAATCTCTCTCTCACACACACACACACACACTCACACACAATTTATTATAACGAAGATTATTCAACTAAATTTTCAATGTTTTTGTTTTCCCTCAATTCAGCTAATTAAAAAGATGAAAATTATACAAGGCAATCATTTTTATTTATTAATAAATTTACTAAATATTTCAAGGATGAGTTTCTCCTTATCTCTGGGTAAAAAAAAAAGAAAGAAAAAAAATCCCTCACCCACAGTGTAAAAAGAGGAGAAAACGATCGCAAGTTTAAAAATATCGATTTAATTAATTTTTTTTTTAATTGTCGCAATTTAATAACAAAAAAAAAAAAATTAATCAAAACTTTGAAAAATTCAAATACAATGACAAATTTAAATTAACGTCTACGTTATTTATTTCGATTTAAAATGATTAAATTTACAAAGTCTAAGTCAGTTGTGGCACCCGATGAAAAATCGAACTCACTGACAATGGTCAGCTAATCTAGCTTTGCAGACCTTTACACCACGTGAGGTACCCCCCCCCCCGTTCATATACTTATTTGCTTAACTTAGTGGTAGCCCAAGGTCAGAAGCACTGGGCACCCAGTGAGGATCGAACTCACTAACAAAAGGTTTACTAAATTAATCTAGCTTGTTAACCATTACACCACGTGAGGTGCGCCATTCTGCTTATACGTTTGCTTAGTTTTAGTTGTGGCACAAGGTCAGAAGCATGGCCCCCAGCACCCACTGAGAATCGAACTCACTAACAAACTTGTTAACCGTTATACCACGTGAACTTCCCAGTTTCGAATTAAAATATCCGAGTAAACAGTTGCCACATTATATTTTATTTTTAATTTCTGCATCTGTCCCATAATGTTTGTTACATTTGCACATAAATTTCATACACAAAATGTAGCAACTATTATGGAACTGACGTTCAAGTCATGCCGAAAGCACCGGTTCTGGTCAGATCACCAAGGTTAAGCAACGAAAGAGAATGGGTGTATCTAGATGGGTGACCATTTTTTAACAGCGAGTACTGTGAGCATTGAGCAATCTAAAGCCCGTGTGCTAGACTAAGTTAAAGCCTAGTAAGTAAAAACTATTATGGGACTTGGTGTAGTATTTTAACACTATGAGGCGCGTGGTGTACTAGGTAGAGTCGTAGGAAATGGACTCGTCGACCCAAGTTCAAATCCTGGACAAAGCCACAGTTCACATGGTGCTAATACCCTTGGCAAAGGTATAAATCCAACTATTCTCCCTCCAACTATGGGTAAATAGTAGGGCAGACTGGGCTCTTTAACCCTGTTTAGGCAACCAGTCTAGGAGAAGGAAAACTCTGAATTCAAACCTCTTAAATCTCCGCTTGGGGTGGTTACTACTAGGCTCAGTCCTACTTAGTGATCTATTTTAATTTAAAAACAAATATGAAGGTAGAGACTGGAGAAGATTCCCCACCCCCGGGAGCCCGGTCTGAGTTTGGGACTTTTAAATCATGTTGGTGGCATGGGCTTTTATTTTATTTTTATTTTTTGTTGTTGTTTTCTGCTTCTTCGGCTTAGTACTCCTTATATTAACACAAGGTTTAAATTAGAGGGGAAAATCATACAATTGACAAAGCAAGAAAGATTCCCTTGTTGGTAGGTTGTTGTTTTTTACCCTCCTTCATATTGTTGCTATATCCAAAAAATAAAAATAAAATAAAAATACTACCTCTATCCCATAATATGTTACACTTTTCTATATTTAATACTATTAAAGAGAGATAGTATTTATTCATTTATAAGCGTTTTTAAAAACTAATTAAAAAAAAAATATTACGAATATTTTCACGACATAAAAAAATCCCAAAGATCTCATCTAAATCACATTTTTTATAGCACCCATCACAAAAAAGCTCAAATCGGGGTTTGTTTTTTTTTTTTTGTTTTTTTTTCAAATTAAATGAATCTTTTTCTGAAAAAGTCCCAAAGATTATTTTACAATACCTTCCGTGTATCTGTATTAAAATTTACAATGTAATTCAGTAATCAAATGAATGATTTGAAAATTAGAATTTAAATAATCTTTTATTGAGAGACTAAATAATTAATTAGTGATGTCCAAAGTTTTTTTTTTTTTAAAAAGACGTTTTGACAATATGAAACCAACCGAAACCACAGAAATAGAAAAAAAATTAGGACTAAAATCGTTAATAAAAAAAAAGGGTAAAACATAAAATTTTAAATTTAAAAAAAAAAAAAAAACGGAAGAATCACTCCATCACGATTCTTACATGAATTGTACACAGTACTCCTTACGGTAAATCAAAAGTGAACTAATTATATCGTTATGGCTGGAGATTTTTTTTTTTCTTCCTAAAACACAAAACATGCACGATGTTAAAATAAATAAATAAAGGAATTTCATTGTTGTTATTTACGCCATATTAAAGTAAATAATCAGAAGAGTCATGGAATCTCCTACCCCGACAAGATCATCCACTTCATTTTATATATTAAAAAAAAAAATGTAAAAATAAAAAAAAAAAAAATACCAGTCTTGTCTGATTTGCAAACGTTTCCTAAAACCGTGTTTCGACAACAAGAGCCGTCTCATCGTCAGTGCGAGTGGCGAGAAACAACGTGCACTTGCTCACACACACTCTGTGAACTTATCTGACAAACGAGGGGGAGATTTTCTTTTTTTTTAAATAGACAATGTAGAAGCAAATTGCAAGCTGAAAACTAAAAGGGCCAGAAAACAAAAATACTTAAGCAGTTAGATTTAAGTAATAATAGATTACGAAGTTAATATTAATAATAAAAATTAACAGAAATATGGAAACAGGCCTATCTTGGGGGGGGGTCATAAATGGTTATATATATTGATATATAGACTCAATCTTTTCTATCTAAACAAACAGACCATCCAAGGAATAGGGTTTTTTAAATAATTTTTAAGAGCGGGGAATATATATATATATATTATAAATGGATTTAAGATTTATAGGATTTAATCTTTTAAAAGATGAG
Organism: Doryteuthis pealeii; assembly: GCA_023376005.1. Lineage (NCBI taxonomy): Eukaryota > Metazoa > Mollusca > Cephalopoda > Myopsida > Loliginidae > Doryteuthis > Doryteuthis pealeii. Next base: position 75,692,364 of record CM042168.1, read on the forward strand.
GACAAAAATAGGGTCTTTTTTTTTTTCTTACTTTTTCAGCAACTCGTCTCAAAAAGAAACAAGAAGAAAAAAACGGGAAAAAACGGGCCTAAAATTATTAACTGTTATTTATTTGCAATTTTAAGGAAGTGAAATTGTAGGGTGGAAATTTAAAGGTTTAATGGTTCTTTTATTTTGTAAAAAAAGGGGTATACGTTTTTTTTTATTATTGTTTTATTTTTACAGTGAATATACAGTGTGTATAACACACACACACACAGGGGAAGAAAAACAAAACCTTGAGAGACTTTTCTTAAGTCATACCACAAAAGTATTTATTTTACCCCCCAAGTTATTTGTTTTCGTTTTCTTTTGCTACATTTGGCAAGGTCAGTAGATTCTAAGACTAATATATATTATATATATATATTATTTATTAATCTTATCCTTATATATATTATATATATAAGGATAAGATTAATAAATAACTGAATTAATAAAACAATTCATAACAGACGACGATAATAGTTTAAATATTGGAGAGTGAGAGAGAGAAGGGGAAAAAAGGAATTTTACTAAAGAAAACTAATTCTTAAAATGAAACTACATTTTTTTTCTTTTTGAGGGAATTCCTTCCCAAGACACAAGAAAAAAAAAAGAAAAACATTCGAATTTTCACCTTTTTTTTTAGTTAAAATTGTCCAAATAAAATAAACAAATAAATTCAACTAAACAACGACTTATACTACAGATATATATATTTTTTATTTTAGAGTTTTGGTTTATAAAAAAATATAAACCAGTAAATCCCCCCCTCAAAATAATATCTTAAAAAAACGGCGCAAACAATAATAATGTCAACACTAAACAAAACAGTGATTACAAACTGGGGGGTCTGTTTACATATAAAAATATAAATAAATATGGACCCCCACTTTTTGACCACTTTTCTATTTTTTTTATTTACTTTTTTAAATTAGTTTATGTATAGTATAGTACAGAACGGAATAAAAATAAGAAAAGGAAAAGGAGAGAAAGATAGAAAGAGAAATTCAACTCACCCTCTAGAGTGCGTAGTCCGTACAGACCATCTAGATTAATCTGCTTGTAATTGTTTTTGTAATATCCAACAAGCCTCTCCAGGGCGTACACTACACCTTCCAAAGATGCCCTGGGTTCGCTCCCGTACACCAGGAAAGGGAACAATGCCACTAGAAACATCGAGCACTGTCCCATGGACGCCGCCATTTTAGCAGCGCTTCCACAGTCGTCTGGTTCGACTGCGCTGTGTCGCTTAATCTTAAGGGCGCGCGTTCAATCGAATAGCCTACGCGCATCTCCGACAGCGACGACGAGCGGCGGCGAGCCTAATGGAGCGTTACTGCTGTATTCGCGAGCGCGTCGTTCGGCACCTGGCACGAATTTTGCTCATCTCCTCGTTGCGTCTGATTATTTGATTGAACGTCCGCTTTTTTTTATTTTTTACTTTTGTTCCTTATTATGATGGTGATGAACCTTGGCTTGTTATAATCATCATCATCACTCACCCATCATCACTGTTATCATCATCATAATTAACATTATTATTATTATTATTTCGTTTTTAAAGTAGTTATGGTTTGGCTTTATTTATTATCTATCTATTACATTGCATTTTATTTTTTTTATTTATTTATTTATTTATTTATTATTATTATTATTATATTATTATTATTATTATTATTATTTGTTAGTTTTTCACACCAACGTTAGCTGGTGGTTTCTCACAGGAGTCTGAGTGACAACAAGTCTCCTCAGGTCTCCAGGACTCTCCCAAGTATTCGAACTGATTTCAACAATGCTGTTGTCTGGATGGTCTCAATTCTTCCTCTGATTTCCAATTCCTCTAGTCTTTTTTTCTAAGCTTTTTGGGACCGTTCCAAGTGCCCCAACTACTATTGGTATTACTTTCACCCTCATATTCCACAGTTTTTTCAATTCTCTGGCGAGGTCTAGGTATCTTTTCGTTTTCTTTCATTATTATTATGCACTCCTTTTGAGTTATCATATCAGTGTTAGCTGATGGTCTTTCACTGGAGTCTGAGTGACAGCAAGTCTCCTCAGGTCTCCAGGACTCTTCTGAGTATTCTGACAGATTGTCTCATTCCTCATTAGGTATATAAATAGGGAGAGAGAGAGAGAGAGAGAGAGAGAGATAGTAGCTGGTTATTTCCTAGTTGAGTAACATGATATTACAGGGTGACCCAGAAAAAAACAGAACTCAAATTATTTATTTTCCCATTAAACTAACCCTAAACCCCAACCCTAACCCTAAACCCTAACCCTAACCCCCCTAGTTGAGTAACATAATATTACAGGGTGACCCAGAAAAACAGAACCCACAAATTTTGTAATAAAACTGTTAATTTTAATTTTTTTTTTTAAGTTTAAGTCCAACAAGGGTTAGGGTTAGGGTTGGGGTTTAGGGTTAGTTTAATGGGAAAATAAATAAATAATTTGGGTTCTGTTTTTTCTGGGTCACTCATGTCACTCAATTAGGAAATAACCTAGTAGATTAGAGTAAAGATGGTTGGGTCACACCATCCACATGCCTGCAGACAAACTCCCCATAAAATACTTTACAGTGAACTCACTGATGGCACGCGGAGGACAGGTGGCCCCCAAAAGCCGTTCAAAGACCATATTAAGACAACGCTGAAGAAATGTATCATCACTCCTTCAACCGCCCTGTCGTCTGGGGCATTAGAATACACCGACTGCACCTCTGCAGAGGGGGGCCACCTGTTGGCCGTGGGTGGCAACCCGTGATGCTTAAGGATAGAACACAGGTGGTTGAGCAGTCCATGACTTGCAATACTTTACTTTGGCCCTTTCTTGGCTAGATGGCGGTTAGAGAGGCCCCCTCCGATCAATTGGCTGGTCATGTCAAGCCCTAGCAACTATATGATTGCCCCAACCCTATTGCCCTTATGGCAAGCCCCAACCCTTTTTATCATAGGGGTGCTAGAAGGCAGTGGCTGAGGGTCTACATGTCCTGGGAATGACGTTAAACTCTATCTGATGGTGAGGATCCAGTTTTGGAGGTTTGGGGAATGTGGAGTACCCCTATATCACCATTGCTTCCTGGTCCACTCTGACCCGGAGTGGTAGTACCTGCTAGGTCCCATTACTCCTTAGCAGGGCTGGCACTAGGGTCTCATGGGCCCCCTTTGAATCTATGATATATACCCCCCTCCAAATCTCTCATACGGAGTCCTCACTCTACTACATGTCAATTTTCATGAAGTAGTATTCATAGCAAATATACAAAACCTGCATTCCGGGGCCCCAAAGCAGGGTTCTCCCTCCATTCAGGGGATTCAGAGGTAGTATGTGCCAACCCTGCTCCCTAGCGAGCACTCCTGCCTGGGGCCAGAATGTAGTATGTGTGGGCACACGCACACATACATGTATATTATTACTGTACGCTATTCATATTCCTGGCATTAGTATATTATTCTATGTACTATACATGAGACTTTGATGAATTGTGGTGCACCTGAGCACTGTACACATTAAATTTCATTATATTATTTAAATACTTTGATCTATTACAACCCACCAACTCTTTACTTGATTAAAATATGAATATAAATTGGTATTAGACAATTTTCATAGCTTGAAAGATGTGTTTGCAGATTTTTTTAAAATGCACTTGAGAGATAAGTGTGCAATGGATCTAAGTTTGAGAACTACTAGTAGAGGACCAATAGAGCACTGGTATTGATAATTGTACCTTCCATAGAATGGTATTCTGGCTTTAGTGGCATTCTGTTTCAACTGATCAAAGGCACCGGCACGAAAGGTATCAGCACAAATCAAACAGGTCTTCCATCCTTTCTTGTGGTAAAAATAAGCCAACTAGAAGAGAGAGAGAAAAAAACAACATTTTATAGAAAAAAAAACAAAAAAAAACTGAAGTTAATAGAAATGCATTTGTAATATTAAATGAACACACACGGTCTTGAGAAAGCTTTATTCTACTTAGAATACAGTTGTAGTTTCTTGGGAGTTTATATACTTTCAGAAAGTTAAAGATTTACACACTAATAAAACAGGGGAAGTAATTCTCAATTACTTTGTAATAATAAATGAACACACACGGCTGGGCTTTAGAATGCTTTATTCTACTTAGAATACAGTTGTAGTTTCTTAGGAGTTTATATACTTTCAGAAAGTTAAAGATTTACACAAAGGGGAGGTAATAATAAAACAGGGGAAGTAACCCTCAATTACTTATTACAGCATTGTAAATCTATTTTCTATTTCAAGAAGAATCATTGTCATTCCAAAAGCTGTTTAGACTATTGAACATAAAAAAAATTTCATTATTATCATAATTATTTACCTGGAATCAAAATGTCACTCCCTGAAATTTCTGCCAACGATCGGTGTATTGTATAAACCAATTATTTTCTGGATATATAAGCAATGTTCTGATTCCGAGCTTGTGCTCTCTACTGAGACAGTGTCATCACCACTGGCTGGGCCATGTCCACCAGATGGATGATGGGTGAATCCCAAAGGACATTGTAACACTTTCGGCAGACAAGAGGCCTTCTGCGCGTCCTTTACTGCATTATCTTACTTGCATTTGCTGCAATTTTCATCTTTCCAGCTTTTTCACACAGGGTCCACTATCTCCAACCTACACACACACACATATATATACTTATATGTGGCAGGTCTTACTACTATTAATAAAGAACATTGCAACCGGAAGAAAGTGTAACACCTTCGGCGGACTGGAGGCCTTCTGCACGTCCTTTACTGAATTATCTTACTTGCATTTGCTGCAATTTCATCTTTCAGCTTTTTCACACAGGGTCCACTATCTCCAACCTACACACACACATATATATACTTATATGTGGCTGGTCTTACTACTATTAATAAAGAACATTGCAACCGGAAGAAAGTGTAACACCTTCGGCGGACTGGAGGCCTTCTGCATGTCCTTTACTTCATTATCTTACGTGCATTTGCTGCAATTTTCATCTTTCCAGCTTTTTCACACAGAGTCCACTATCTCCAACCTACACACACACACATATATATACTTATATGTGGCTGGTCTTACTACTATTGATAAAAAACATTGCAACCGGAAGAAAGTGTAAAACCTTCGGCGAACTGGAAGCCTTCTGCATGTCCTTTACTGCATTATCTTGCATGCATTTGCTGCAATTTTCATCTTTCCAGATTTTCTGGACTGGACTATTTCTCTGGCCGTCATTTTGTGTCGTCTGCTATCTAAATTTTAGGATCTCCACTCATTGTGTCCGTGACAAAGGCGCCTCTGGGGGACTCTCCGCCGAAAAGGTGAACAAAACAATCAACAAAGAAAGAGAGGAACAAACAAAGACAAGACAGTCAGGTGAACATCCAAAATGACAAGAAGGATGGTGTGGGCTCGCATTCATTCTTCTCCAGTCATTCTTCCTATCTGCAGCTATCTCATCTTCTATTATGTACTGCCAAGAGGGGATGGGGAGACGCCTCCTCCCTGGCTCTGTCAGGATCTCTGCTAAAGTTGATCTTGACTCTCCAAGTCCCGTGTTCCAATTGAACTGCTCCACAGCTCGATTCTAACTGACTTTCAAATTTTTCTACTTCACAAATCTCATTTCAACTCTCATCCAAGTCTCATCCTCCGAGATTTCATCAATCGCCCCCTCGTGATTTGAAAATCCTCTATTCTAAAATCTGGTCAAATTTTATTGCTGTTTTGACCTCTTACTAACCATCAACTTGTCCAAAAGCCAGACTTTTGGTCTCTATCTTAATCTTTTCTCTATAGGATTTCTCTTTATTACTTTTATAAACTTTGTTTGGCCAACACCGGCCAAACCTTCTATGGCATGCTTATTACACATATACACTTATCCATACGTGTATACACATATATAAATATATACATATATATATACACACACACAGGATCTATTATCTCCAGCCTACACACACACAACACACACACACACATAAACATACTTATATGTGGCTGGTCTTACTACTATGTATTCATATAACTAACTATTAAGAAATTTGAAAAAACAAGTGTTCCAAAAATAAGATGAATTTATTTATCGACGCTTAAACGTGTCGGTTTCTTTAAACCTTCATCAGGATGTATTATGGGGTGAAGAAATTGATGGATGTTTTATAGATGACAGGAGATAAACAAATCTTTATAAAAATTTTTTTATCTCCTATCATCTATAAAACATCCATCAATTTCTTCACCCCATCCTGATGAAGGTTTAAAGAAACCGAAACATTTAAGTGTCGATAAATAAATTCATCTTATTTTTGGAACACTTGTTTTTTTCAAATTTCTTAATATTGTTGGATTTATTTCCATATTTACTCCCATAACTAACTATACAACTTATTATATACACACACACACATTTGCATGCCACAATTGCACTTTTGGTGCTGCATAAAATGTGCCAAAACATCCTCTATGCGGAACTTTCGTCTTGCAAGAAACAATTTAAGAATGTCTGCAAGTATTATCTTAAGTCCTTTAACATCAACCCTTCTAGCTGGGGAAATTTGACTTAGGACCACCTTCAGTGGTGGCAGGTACTCCATAGCAGGCTATTCATGTCTGAAGTCACCCTGACATAACACTATGAAGCAAAGAGGTCCAAGAGAAAGCAACAGTAACAGAGCACTGACACACTATCAACATCTTGGTTCTACAATACCAAAGTATATATTGAAGTCAGTTTGTCTACTGTTGGTTTGAATAACAGCAGCTAACTAAGTACAACTGGAGCAGTGTCCAAGATGGTTGGTATATATAGAAATCAAGAATGACCCATTCATGAATTTGGGTGATTTGGGTGATTCCATTCCTTGAGTTCTGATTTGCTTGATTTGAATGATATTGTGTAGTTTTATAAATACCCTGTCATTCTACAGTAGACTTTGCAACAATTCGGTTTTTGTATTGGGTTACAACCGTTTGTTGCCATGTCTTCCCAATTCGACGGTAATTGGAACTTTGATTATTCTTCATTATTTTTCAAAATATCTGTCGGATACATTTCCATTTTTCTCACTTACACACTACACATACATGTATAATGTGCACTGCCAATTTCAGGTGTCTTGGGTATGACATTAAACTGCATCTAATGGTGAAGTTTCAGTTTTGGAGCTCTTCGGAGTGTGGAGAACCCCTTCATCGCTCAATTACTTCCCAGGCTCACTCTGACCACGAATGGTTAGTACCTGTTTAGCGGTCATCTCTTCTCTTTT